>CM047427.1:48481112-48506905 GCA_026168455.1 Theocolax elegans
ATATTTCAGAAATATTTCTTAAAAATTTCATTAAAATATTCAAGAAACATTAAGGTAGTATTTCAGTGGTCCTATGCAAGTGTGTGTTTGAAACATTTCATCAATTTTTCATAAACATTTCTTAAAATATTACACTGAAATATTATAGTAATATTAATGTAATATTTCATGGAATATTACAAAGTAAGAAATTCGCGGACATAACAATATTTCAGTAATCTTTCATTATAATATTATTGTAATATTCCGAATCTTAATATGAAATATTTCCGTAATATTGACGTAATATTCTGTGCTGTGTGGGTTATAGTCAAAAAAATGGTTGTACGATCAAAATTTTTTTATCCATTCAAAAATCTAATTCATCGATGATTAATTACCTTCAAAATGTTGCACAGTTTGAGTAGTTATTGTGTTTATAGTCAAATTTCTTAAAAAAAGAGCGAATGCATTTTATGAAAAAAACAACAGAATAACCTTATACTTGCATTCAAACAATAGGGCATTGTTTTTCCACAATAACACTAAAATATAATGTTTATTGTTAGTCACTGATACTTTTCAATCTTTAAGTTGGTTACAAATACAAAAGAATAGGTTTAACTAGATATACCTGTTATATAATTGGATAAATAACTGAAACTTTTTATATATAACAAATATTGGCTTCCCAGGATGAATAATAAAGTACATGTGAACTTTCTGAAGTCAATGGTGAGTCCGTAAGTACTTATATATAATACAGTACCCTCCAAAAGTTCGTCACATTTTTTCTTTTTTCTAGTCCAACTTTGAACTCGCGTATCTCAAAAACGGTTTAACCGATTTTAAAATTCTCGGCGGCATTTGAAAGATTGTTAAAACAACTATCTTTTCAATTGGTCAAATATTTATTTTTAAATGTTTTCAAATTTTTTATTAAGAAGCATAAATATTCATTTTTTGTCGAAATTTTAAAATTTGATCAATCACGTGTACCTTTTTCGGAAGTTATATTTAAAAATTCCGAAATGGCTGAAAAATAGATGCAATTACCTAAAAGTTTGTCTGAGCTTATTTTTTTCTAGTTGCTTCCATAACAAAGTTGTGGACGTGCAAACATTAACAAAGACAGAATCGTAATTTTTTACGTGTTTAAATTTCATGTTTTTTTTTCTTGAAATGTATTCTAGTTAAGTAGTATTTTACTGAATTCATACATTAAAACAAAATTCTTTTTTTAACTGTATGTAGTAACGTTATATTTCCTTGAGAGGGTTCCGCGTACAACGATTACTTATGACGTACTAACGATTACTACTTGTTATCAATTATATGTTATATTAACAATTCCTGCGGTCGAATGATTTTATCTTGTGGGCGCCAGACCGCCAATAGGGCTTTCAGACTTACCAGAGTGTGTAGGTATTCCTGCGTCGCCACCACGGACAATGACGATAACCAACGTTGGTCCAATACTCTGAAATGTGGGAATGAATAGAAAAGATTCGAAGAAAATAGATAACAAATATTTATGAAATTATTTAACAGTAGTTTTATTACTTAGTTCATAAAATCCATTATATGCATTTATATTATAACTCGTATTTAGATTTTCCACGGAATAGCCCGCTGACAATTATAAAATCAATTTGTACAAATGTTAATTAATCACACCACGTGTACGCGAGAAAAACTCCTTTATAAATTAAATTATTAAGGTTCAATAATATACGGATATTTAATTTACATTAATCGCGTGTTAAATTCACATAAACTGAGAAAAGAGGAAAACCGAATAAAGAAAATTCGCAAGACGCGATATCCCACACATTCCATAAAATTTCAAAGTGGCCAGACAGACCACTTACCACAATGCCGTAAGGAAATACTCTTTGCAGAACCTCTGAATTCCCTACACAGTAATTTCAAAGTGGTCTTGATCTTCTTTCTTTCCTTCCTTCTCTATATTTCTCCTCAACAATGCTTTTATCTCTCTAACTGTCTCCAATTCTATTATATTGAAGAAAAACTCTCGATACTTCTCCTTTTGGAAATAAATGAAAAATTATAGCAGTCTCGCTGGCTATAGTCAATCACCGAATGACCGCCTTTTTCTCCTTTGTCCTCGAATATCTCTCGAAACAAATTGATTTTTTAATATCCAGGCGGAAATTTATTTTTCCAGAAAGAGCTAAGAAAAGCTAATAAATTTTATAATCAATTTATAATATGCAGATTTTGGACTCTATTAATAGTTAGTAAGAATTTATAACTTTTATCAGCTCTTCTTAGCTTATGCTAGATTTTATTAGCTTTCCAAAACAGCGAGTCCTGCAAAATCTTCCAGAATCTACAACGCACAAGACACAAGGTCTTGTTTGTGCCCAGGTAAGCGGTTCCAGTCTTAGTATGAGGATAGTTATAGGGTTATTCGGCATTCGCTCTATAAACATATATTAATCTCTAATATTTATTTTTCAGGTCCAAAGATAAACAAGCAGAAGGATAAACTTCCCCTTTTATTAATAAGCTTTGAGCTTTTATTTCAATTTAAATGGTATTATCCCCTGTGAGGTTTCTACCTCACAATATATATATATATATATATATATAGAAGATATAGAAGATATATATACAGAAGAAAGACGACAATCTCCCCAAGAGTGTAGAGAAATGATCATCTTTATCTAGCACTGGGAAAGACCACCAGCCACAGTTCGAAGTAAATTCCACCAACCATAGTGGGCAAAGAGTAAAATAAACCTGCTTTATTTCGAAAGCAAAACTTTTAGTTCGGGAAGACCAATAAATCTACATAATATAATAAAAAAAGACTGGAAGTTTCTTTCCCAACGTTTCAAATTTTTGAATGTGTGGAAAAGTTGAGATGCAAGTGAGTTTACTAAATTATCAAATTATACATTTGATATTCTTGATGAAAAGGAAATTCAAGTATCAGCATCCGGTGGTTTAGACGAGGTAAGGAAGCTGATTATCTTACAAAAGTAGAGACAGTACAGGTCTCGGTATAAATATTGCAGTATCAACGATAAATTATTTGGAAGAGTGTGGGATTGCTTTCGAGCGAGAGAAAAATTGCAAATTGAGCGTGAGAAAGATTCTGGTCCACGTCTAATTATCATAGAAGTAATTCCAAGTGTTTTTTACAATAAAATGTATCAGGTGTACAGAGACAAGGATTAGGAATTTAAAAGTTATAAATTTATAAAATAAATATATAGATTCCCAACGAAATTGGAGTACACCTCGTGCGACGGATTGAAAGAGCACGTGTTGAGTGTAAGGATAATGCATTATACACACATACAAGTGTAACTTAAATTACTTACATAGCTTTACCGATATTTAAGAAAGTATCAATCGAAATTACAAGTAAAGTATTCTAATTTGATTAAAAAGTCATATTATTAGTGTAATTATAGGTATTGAATCGATTAAAATCGACATCAAAGTGATTTTCTTAATAAAATGTATTGGGAGAATAGAGGTGAAAGAAGTATAACACTCTATTAAAAAGGCGGTGACACTTTGCACCTATAGCTGTCAAGAACCCCACTTCTCAACATTATACACGCCCACCGCTTTCTTTTATTCGTTAGATAAAAAGTATTCACCGCCTAAATCTAAAATTTCACTAGGATTGTAATGGCGGTCTAAACGGTGACTCGGCCCCGTCTTTACAATCGTCCATTAATTCGCTCTGATGTATACATCAATATTTCATGTTTAAAAAAGAAATCTGTATTCTTTGTTACTTGAGAAAAGAGAAACTCTTTACCACCAGCTGAAGCCAAATTGATATTTGGTGATCGATACTCAATATTTTACAAATAATATTCGTATGTCGCTGTATAAATTGTTCAATTTGTAAGATAAAACCTATATACGGTGATTGAGTAAAACCGATATATCGATAATCGATAACTCTTTGAATATTAATTTGATTAATTCGCGGTATTACACTTTTGTAACGTATGATTAGAGGCAAGCAAAAAACCCTTATACCGCGAATTGATCCAATCGATATTTCGTGATCGATAATCGATATCTTTACAAATAATTATAACTTTGCTTTAATTCGTATGTCGCTGTATAAATTGTTCAATTTGTAAGATAAAACCTATATACGGTGATTGAGTAAAACCGATATATCGATAATCGATAATCGATAATCGATAATCGATAATCGATAATCGATAATCGATAATCGATAACTCTTTGAATATTAATTTGATTAATTCGCGGTATTACACTTTTGTAACGTATGATTAGAGGCAAGCAAAAAACCCTTATACCGCGAATTGATCCAATCGATATTTCGTGATCGATAATCGATATCTTTACAAATAATTATAACTTTGCTTTAATTCGTATGTCGCTGTATAAATTGTTCAATTTGTAAGATAAAACCTATATACGGTGATTGAGTAAAACCGATATATCGATAATCGATAATCGATAATCGATAACTCTTTGAATATTAATTTGATTAATTCGCGGTATTACACTTTTGTAACGTATGATTAGAGGCAAGCAAAAAACCCTTATACCGCGAATTGATCCAATCGATATTTCGTGATCGATAATCGATATCTTTACAAATAATTATAACTTTGCTTTAATTCGTATGTCGCTGTATAAATTGTTCAATTTGTAAGATAAAACCTATATACGGTGATTGAGTAAAACCGATATATCGATAATCGATAACTCTTTGAATATTAATTTGATTAATTCGCGGTATTACACTTTTGTAACGTATGATTAGAGGCAAGCAAAAAACCCTTATACCGCGAATTGATCCAATCGATATTTCGTGATCGATAATCGATATCTTTTTTATCGTTTTGTTATGTAAACTATTATACAAAACGTTCAAATGTAATAATAAATCGTTACACCACGATTTAATCGAATCGATATTTCGAAGATCGGTAATCAACAACTCTCTAAATATTAATCTGATCAATTCGCGGTATTACACTTTTGTAACGTATGATTAGAGGCAAGCAAAAAAACCCTTATACCGCGAATTGATCCAATCGATATTTCGTGATCGATAATCGATATCTTTACAATAATTATTTTATCGTTTTGTTATGTAAACTATTATACAAAACGTTCAAATGTAATAATAAATCGTTACACCACGATTTAATCGAATCGATATTTCGAAGATCGGTAATCAACAACTCTCTAAATATTAATCTGATCAATTCGCGGTATTACACTTTTGTAACGTATGATTAGAGGCAAGCAAAAAACCCTTATACCGCGAATTGATCCAATCGATATTTCGTGATCGATAATCGATATCTTTACAAATAATTATAACTTTGCTTTAATTCGTATGTCGCTGTATAAATTGTTCAATTTGTAAGATAAAACCTATATACGGTGATTGAGTAAAACCGATATATCGATAATCGATAACTCTTTGAATATTAATTTGATTAATTCGCGGTATTACCTTTTTTTAAAGATTTACCAGAGACGAACAAAAAACTCTTATACCGCGAATTGATCCGATTGGTATTTATCGTTTAATCACGTTAATTAAAAATTAAAAGTATTAGGAGAGCAGAAATATGTGGAGGTAAAGAGTTATATTGATTTCGTGAATATCATCTTTACTTCGGTGCGATATTACGTGTGTATAGTAATGGTAGAGACAAACAAAAAACGTCTATATCGCGAAATGATTGAATCGATATCTCGTGATCGATAATCGATATCTTTACAAATAATTATAACTTTGCTTTAATTCGTATGTCGCTGTATAAATTGTTCAATTTGTAAGATAAAACCTATATACGGTGATTGAGTAAAACCGATATATCGATAATCGATAATCGATAATCGATAACTCTTTGAATATTAATTTGATTAATTCGCGGTATTACACTTTTGTAACGTATGATTAGAGGCAAGCAAAAAACCCTTATACCGCGAATTGATCCAATCGATATTTCGTGATCGATAATCGATATCTTTACAAATAATTATAACTTTGCTTTAATTCGTATGTCGCTGTATAAATTGTTCAATTTGTAAGATAAAACCTATATACGGTGATTGAGTAAAACCGATATATCGATAATCGATAATCGATAACTCTTTGAATATTAATTTGATTAATTCGCGGTATTACCTTTTTTTAAAGATTTACCAGAGACGAACAAAAAACTCTTATACCGCGAATTGATCCGATTGGTATTTATCGTTTAATCACGTTAATTAAAAATTAAAAGTATTAGGAGAGCAGAAATATGTGGAGGTAAAGAGTTATATTGATTTCGTGAATATCATCTTTACTTCGGTGCGATATTACGTGTGTATAGTAATGGTAGAGACAAACAAAAAACGTCTATATCGCGAAATGATTGAATCGATATCTCGTGCAGCATGACCAGTTGGCGATTTTTTTTCCTTTTCTCTCTTACGTATATTGATGTTTATTAAGCTAGAGCAACAAGGAGAAAAAATCGCCATCTGGCAACCCTGATCTCGTGATCGATAATCGATATGACTACAAATAATTATTCTATCGGTTTTTCTCGTATGTCGCCACATAAAGTGCTTCGAACATAGGAAAAAATGGCTATGTCGCGAATTGATTGAATCGATATTTCGAAGAGCGATAATCGATAACTCTCTAAATATTAATCTGATCAATTCGCGGTATTACACTTTTGTAACGTTTGATCAGAGACGAACAAAATATCCTTATACCGCGAATTGTTATAACCATTATTGAGAAAGTTATCGACTAGCAATCGTCAACTTTCGGTCCTATCAATTCGTGTTAGATACTGTAGCGTCACTCGCATCAGAGAAATGACAGTACATTTTCAAATTCGTGCAAAATTGTCGAATTTATGCATTTTTTCCATCACTGCGCATACAACCCCACCACTATTTTACCCTTCTTTGCGGGCTGGTGGCACTATGAAAAGGTGACGTTTACGTCGAGATTTATCAGTGTTTCGGGGTTCTGCTTCCTCTTTTGCGTGTGACAAGGTGAAAATAGTGTGTCTATCTCGATATGGAGAAGTCGGTATTGTTGAGAATCGTTCACGTGATATTGAGTGTAGCGATTCAACGTGAACCAGTAGTCAAGCTATTTTGCACTGACAAGTGGCAGAAAAATTTGAAATACTGCACAATCAACGAATTGTTCAGTAGATTAAAGTATATTCTTTCGTATTGTAGTACCCGTACAATAATATATTTATACAATCGTGGAATTTTTGAAAATAATAAAGAAATAATACGTGTCGTTGGTGCGTGTATTGCTCGACGTGGTCAACACAATGTTGGTCAGCTGCAAGATCTTATGCTGCAGTATCGCACTATTCTCGGTACATAATAAATTTTACAATAGCATGATTGACTTGTGCGATTTATAAAAAATTCTGAAATTTCAGCTTTTGATGCAATGATGACCGATGACGAGGATGATGCTCTTCTATTGAGTGTAGACGCGACACCTGCTCGACCGTCAGTGCATTCGCTACCTATGGAGTCCGAGGATTCCAGCGGTACCGACACTGCCGATGAGTCGTCAGATACCGATGATTGTAAGTCTACATTTTGCATACGTTTAACAAAAAAGAAAAAAGACAGCGAAATAACTACCTATGAAGTCAACAGGTCAGATAATCAGTGTGGGGCAGGTGTAAGCGGAGCCACTGCTCAATATATCGACATTCGCGAAGAATCAACGCGATTTTACCGACGATTCCAGCTACGAGGACACGAACTACTTGCAACTATAGTCCAACCACCAGCGGGGGCAGATGTATCCAGCTGGTTAGAGAGGGCTGTTTATGAACTTTATGACCGTGTAAGCGAAAACGTACGTCTCACGGATTATATAGGTGTGTCTGTCAATTCGGAATGGTTTCGTCAGGGTCCTGTCTGGATTTCGTTTAGATTGATGCGCGATTTTCGGCCCAATGACTTGTTTGATTTGCTTGCTAGTGTAGCGCAAAGTAACGACGGTTTCGAAATTGACGATACGTTGAAAATAAGTGTCAATGTTGGCTCTGTACCGGAAGGTCGTGGACGAGTTAAGCTTACAACAGAGCACGTGTACAAGAGATCAATTTTAAATATTATAAATACTGACGATTTGTGTTTACCGCGCTCTTTGGTTACTGCGCACGTGCACGCTATACGCGGTAAAATCCGTTCCGGTATTTTACATAAAAAATGGTTAAAAATACGCAATAGTGCCGGTAAATATCAGAAAGAGCAAGCCGAGAAATTAGCTAGAGCTGCGCGAGTTATTGTACCTGTAACGGGGTGTGGTATCGAAGAGCTGAAACTATTTCAAGAGTATTATGCACTGTTTGACGTGGCAATTGTTGTCTACGCATTTCGAGGCTTTGCTCGGGGTGATAAGCCGCTATACGACGGTACGCAGTACGTTTATAACGTCGGTAATATTGTACGGTATACTCTTCGTATAATGTATTATGAAAGTAGTGGGCATTATCAGCCAATTTTAAATGTAATCGGTGCGTCGGGTAGTAGAGATTACTGCATACCTTGTAATAAAAAATTAACATGTAGACAAAATCACAAGTGTCCGCATAAATGTCGAGGATGCTTGCAGGCTTCGCTTTGTAATGTTAATGAAATTAAAATAAAATGTATTCGGTGTAGTAGAGAATTTTTCGGTCCGTCTTGTTTATCGAAGCATTTAGAGGTAGATTCTTTTGGTAAAAATCTTTCGGTTTGTGAAAGTGTGAGAGTTTGCAAAATATGTTGTAAGACTGTCAGGACTAGCGATCGAGATCCACATGAATGTAATATGATATTTTGTAAGATTTGCAATAAAAAAGCGGATGTTGATCATATGTGTTATATGCAAACTATAAAAGATAATCCAAACAGATCAAAAGCAAAATTGACACTTTATGTATTTTACGATTTTGAAACTCAGCAGTCGGAGAGTGTAGTGGGTGATGATACGGTAAAATTACACGTGCCAAATTTATGTGTTGCTCAACAAGTTTGTACGGTGTGTCTCGACAACGATGATATTACGAATTCTTGTAATGTATGCGGCATACGTGAATATGTATTTAACATTGATCCGGTAAAATAGCTACTCGACCTCGCACTCACACTAAGACAAAAATTTCAAGAAGTCATCTGTATTGCGCACAATGCGCAAGGTTTCGACGCACAATTTATTTTACCACATCTAGCGGAAAGAAAAGATATACGGGAAAAGCCTTCGATAATCCTGAACGGGGGGAAGATAGTGGTTATGCGAGTGCTACACGTAAAATTTCTGGATAGTCTCAATTATTTACATATGCCGTTAAGCGCATTACCAAAAGGCCTATGAACTTGGAAATATTGAGAAGGCTACGTTCCCCCACTTATTTAATACTCCAGAAAATCAAGGTTATGTGGGTGTGATGCCACCATTGTGGACGTACTCGCCAGCATCAATGAGTGCGAAACAGCGAAAAGACTTTCTCCAATGGTACAACGAGACGTGTGAGCAAAATTATATCTTTAATTTTCAAGATGAAATAATTAAGTATTGCAAGCAGGATGTTAAGATATTGAGATTAGCATGCCTCGCCTTTAGAAAGACATTTATGACATGTGTCGAAACGGATCCCTTTCTAGAATGTTGCACTATTGCATCATCATGCATGAGGGTGTATAGAAAAAAGTATTTAGAACAAGACACGATCGGAATTATTCCGCAAGATGGCTACAGGTGTTCCAATAGACAATCGATGAAAGCGATGGAGTGGATGTGCTGGATGGAGCAAGAATTACAGTGTCAAATTCAGTTTGCGGGGCGAGCGCGAGAAAAGAGACTACCCGAGGGACCCCTAGTGGATGGCTATTGCGAATTAAGTGAGGTGGACAAAGTAGTTTTGCAATTTCACGGGTGTTATTGGCATGGCTGTCTACGATGTTTCACGCTAAACAGAGATATTCGTCTCGTGAATGGCGAAACCATGGACAAGAGATACGAGAGAACAGTGAGAATTTCAGAGAAAATTAGCAGCTCCGGTTATCGGCTCATCGAAATGTGGGAATGTCAATTTGATCGTGAATGCAGTCAAAATCGTATGATGGCTGACTACATCAGCGAGCGGATGAAAAATTTCCATTCGCCGCTTGACACGAGAGACGCGTTTTTCGGCGGCCGAACCGGTAATATCGTCAAATTGTACGACGTTCAAGAAGACGAAAAAATTAAGTATGTGGATGTTTGTTCGTTGTATCCGTATATATGTAAGTATGGACGCTATCCTGTGGGTCATCCGACGCTGTACATTGGTGAAGATGAGTGTCGTGAATTGGTGGGTGTGAATAACGATATAAGTGACGTTGATGGACTAATAATGTGCGAGGTCTTACCCCCGAGAAATTTATTTCACCCTGTTTTACCGGTCAAGATGCACAACAAGCTGATATTTGCCTTGTGTCGGTCTTGCGTGGAGTCGAAAAATCAAGCGAATTGTAATCACGATGACGTAAGGGAGCGCGTCTTTACGGGTACTTGGGTGGCCGACGAGTTGAAGAAAGCTGTCGAGTTTGGTTACGTGATTCGAAAAGTGTTTGAAATATGGGCGTACAAAATGACGCAGTACGACAAGGGGACAAAGCAAGGTGGTCTATTCCACGGCTACATAGACAAGTTCTTTATCGAAAAGACTCATGCATCGGGTTATCCGGTGGAATGCGGAGACGACGAAGATGCCATGAAACATCATGTGGAAGAATTTGAGCAACAGGAGGGGATCAGACTGGATAGGAATTGCATCAATCTCAATCCTGGTCTCAGATCGGTGGCGAAACTGTGCTTAAACTCGTTGTGGGGTAAGTTTGGGCAGCGAGAAAATATGGGTAAGACCGAGTTGGTGAACGAACCACGACGACTATACGAGCTTCTCATCAGTCCCGATGTCGAGGTTAGCTCTGTTTACCAGTTAATCATGACATTATGTATGTGTGTTGGCGTAATATTGACGGGATTGTTGAATCGTCACCACAGTGCAATGTTGTGATTGCGGCTTATACCACGGCACTGGCACGATTAAAACTTTTCTCCGAATTGGTGGCACTGGGCGAACGCGTTTTGTACTACGACACGGACTCTATCATATACGTGAGCAAAGACACGAGCGATGATTACGAGCCGGCGATTGGGCCGTTTTTGGGTAGTCTTACCGACGAATTGGCGTGTCACGGGGTGGGCACGTACATAACATCATTTGTATCCGGCGGTCCGAAATTTTACGTGTACAAGTACCGAACACCAGACGGAAGCGAATCTTGCGTGTGTAAAATAAAAGGTATAAAATTAAATTTTGCTGCGAGTCGAAAAATCGATTTCGATTCGGTGCGTAAGTTAGTTCGAGGGGAAATACCACCAATATTTGTCGGCTTTAACGCTATACGGCGCACTCCGTATCACGATGTTGTAACACGGCCTGAGTGTAAAAAATGCGAACCAGGGTACGAAAAGAGGCGATTTGTATGACTTAATAAAAGTTACCCATATGGGTATAAAATCAGTTGAATTAAAAATATTTTATTTATTTATTTATTATGATCGTATGACCTAATGAACCCTCTACATATAATGCTACAAAAACAACGTGGTAAAATGTGGTAAGTAATAGTGGTAGTAGTAGTAGTAGTAGTAGTAGTAGCATTGGAAGAGATAACTAGCTCGCTCAATACCGCCGCCGCCACGCAATAGCGAGTCTCGTGAGCGGTCGCGGGTCTCGTGAGCGGTCGCGGGTCTAGCATCGCGGTCGCACAGCTGACAACGCGGTCACGCAGCTAGCAGCACGATCGATCCGCATGCTCACGGTGCAAGTCGGTTTGAATCCGCGCGCGCACGCGACGCGGGGTCCCCTCCGCCGCGCCGCCGCATTTGATTAAGCTTTTTTTTTTAGTGTTAGCGTTACGGGGAAGGGGGGGGGAGGACCGAGTAAATATAGGCGTTTAAATGTGTGGATGTGGTTGCGGATTTTGTCAGTTGCGATGATGGATGTTCGCTGGAAACATCCGTGGACGTCGATGGTTTGCGGTCCCACCTCGTACGGTAAGACGATGTTTGTCAAGAGATTTCTCCACTACATTGACAGCATGAGTGACACACACTTTGACCGTATACTTTGGTATTATGGTGAGTGGCAACCCACCTACACAGACTTGGGGGAAAATATCGAGTTTCACGAGGGTCTACCGAGGAGGGAAGACTACGCGGCGGATGGACGACCCAAACTGCTGATTCTCGATGACTTGATGCGCGAATCGTCGTGTGCCGCCGTTTGCAACCTGTCCACCAGGGGTAGTCATCACAACAACTTGAGCGTGATCTTTATCACGCAAAATCTCTTTCATCGTGGTCAGCGCGAAATTTCCATAAACTCGAATTACATTGTAATTTTTAAGAATCCGCGTGACCGTGCGCAAATCCAACACTTGGCTCGACAAATTTGCCCGGAAGACCCGAAGTTTTTGCAGGAGGCGTATCAGGACGCGGTGGCCGAACCATTTCACTACCTCCTCGTCGATTTGCGGCAAGATACGCCCGAAAATTGTCGATTTCGCGCCTGCATGTTTCCCGATGACGACTATCAATACGTGTATGTACCACGCAGGCATATAAAAACCGCCACCTCGAGCAATAGGCTTCCAGTTGTGCGTGTGTGATGGGTCGAGTGAGACGTCAACCTTTCGGGCAAAGATATTTCGATGTTTTGAGGACGTTGTGTCATTTGAATGGTGCACAACGTGCCGCTTTACTAGGGCTAGCAGATTCAAAACTAGTGAGGTATATGTGCGAGTGCGCACTCAATATTTTACGAGTCTCTCGTAAATCTTTGACGTTGAGGAAAAAAATTGCAATTAAAGCTACCGCTATTGTACCGTTAATTGTGAAACCTGTTTTATCGGCATGGAGCATGCAAGAAAAATGATTTTAAATCCGGCAAAGTGTGTCGGAAGTGCGACGACGACGACGACGACGATGATGATGACGGACAAGAGGAAGAAGAAGACGAAGAAGTGTGTGGGGCAAAATATGTCGGAAGAGGCGATGCGAACGTTGGGTGGGAAGGAACCACACACGGTGCAAACACCGGGCACGGTGGCAACGCGACTGGATGCCGAAATGAATAAATTCTCCATTCCTCGTCGAATTTGAGCGAGCGGGAAAAGTCAATGTTGTACGAACAGGCGCTGCAGCGATACCTGCGATGCACAAAACGAAATAATAATAATAATAATGATAATAAAGCGCTGAACGTAGAAAAAGTGGAACAAGACGAAGAAGAAGACGAGGAAGAAGAGGGGGGAGCAGGAGGAGAAGGAGAAGGAGAAGAGACACGGGTTCGCGATAAGGTGGTAAATACACTGGAGCAACAGATTATCGACGATATGCCAAAAAAATTTCGCGAAAAAGCAAAGAATCTCATCGGACGATTGAAGCAGTCGAATAATATATCGTGGGACCAGTACGGTAGAATCACGCTAGATGGTACGCTACTACATCGCACTAACAACCTGACAGATCTCGTTAACGAGGCTATGAGGAGTAGAAAAAGATCACCACCACACGGCTACCATCAGTTTGCTCGTATACTGCGAAAAGCAGACATACCACGAGAATTTATTGGTAATAATCGTCTTTGGCAAGCTGTTGCCCAAGATCCATCGTCGTTGTCGTCGGATCAGTCTTCCTCGTACGATTCCGCCACAGCTTTCGAGGATAAGAGAGAGGGACGGGAGGAGGAGGAGGAGGAGAAAGAGGGGGAGCAGGAACCTGTAAAGGAATTAAATTTTAGCGTTTTAAGAAAAAAATTGAAGAATAAAGATTTGCGAAAAAGGGGGAGGTCCGAAGACGAGGGTGTTAACACATCTTTAGTTTTACGCAAAAAACCGCGGGAAACTGAACCGCTAAAATGGAGTCGTCTGACGAGAATAAGCAGCAAGAAAGAATAAGTGGCGACTATAGTGCACTCGACAATGTGATCAATGGAATGCCGTTTGAGCTACATCTACCGGGATATCAATCCTTGGGGCCCGGTACGCACGTTGAGGAACGTCTGATGCGTGGTGAGAGGGGTATAAATCCACTTGATGCAGCCTGCCTCGAACACGATCTCGCATACTCGGATGAAAATGTTGACCGTTGGCGTGCCGATCGACGGTTAGCCGAGCGCGCTTTTTCGAGAATGTTGTCTAAAAGTGCGGATGGCGAGGAGAAAACTGCAGCTATTATTACCGTATTTTGCATGGTCAGCAAGATTGTTGTCGACAAGATTTTCAGACGTCTCAAAAAGTGTATAAGACGTCGTAAGCGACGGTATAGAAGATCAGTAGTAGATAAGGGAGAAGCAGATGAGGAGAACGCTTGAAAATTTGTATTACGGTTTACCGGGACCGACTGCCTACGCTGGTGGCGGTAAACTCTTGCACGAAACGCGTAAAAAATACCGTCCACAGGAGGTGGAAGAGTGGCTTGAAAGTCAAGATGCATATACTTTGCACAAATTGGTGCGGCATCGATTTCCACGTCGAAATTACGCAGTTTTCTGTCCCTACGAGGTGTGGGAGGCCGATTTGGCTGATTTCAGATCGTTAAGAACTTATAATGATGAGTACACGTACCTGCTCGTCGTTATAGATGTGCTGTCAAAGTACGCGTGGGTTGAGCCGCTCTTCGACAAGAGTACAAAGTCTGTTGCCGTGGCGCTTGAACGGATTCTCAGTGCTAATCGGGGTAAGCGTCCTCTGTACTTTTAAACAGACAGGGGTAAAGAGTTTGTCGGACGCGAGGTTAGTCGGTTGTTGAAAAAGAATGGTATTACATATAGGACCGTGCGCGATCCTGACGTCAAAGCAGCGGTAGCTGAGCGATTTATTAGAACATTGAAGGGACGTATTTGGCGCTATTTTACCCACCTACATACTAGACGATACATTGATGTGTTGCAATATGTGGTCAAGTCGTACAACGATTCGTGGCACAGTGGTATAAGAATGCCACCTTCCACGGTAAATTTGCATAATGCGGCAAAAGCTCGGGAAAATTTGGCGCAACGCTACACGCTAAAACGTGTACGACAGCCTAAATACCGTGTTGGTGACCTGGTACGGGTCAGTCGAGCAAAGACTGTCTTTAACAAAGCATACGAGGGCGGCTGGACACTGGAGTTGTTTAAAATTATACGTGTGGATAGAGCGCGATTGCCAGCTGTGTACATTTTGGAGGATCTCGCGGGTGAGCGAATTGACGGGTTCTTTTACGAGCAGCAATTGAGCAGAGTACGAAAAGAGCTGACAAATTCGGTATTTGAAATTGATGAGGTACTTCGAAGTAGGGGTAAAGGCAATAAGAGACAATACTTTGTCAGTTGGAAGGGGTATCCCGAGAAATTTAATTCCTGGGTGTCTGGCAAGGATTTGAAGAATTTACAATGAAGGAGGAATTTTACATGACACTGCCGAGTAGTAGTAGCAGAAGTGTATTTCCGGAGAACACGGCTACACATTTTACGACACTGTTAACGCAAAATTTTTACTTGCACGGAGAGTGGTGTGTGGGTCTGTATGAAATACATATACCACTCACTTTCCAGCATATATCATCGGAGGTGGAGGGGGAGGAGGATGTCATTCACGAGACGATATCGAAACGTCATCAAGTGCCGTTCAATGATGTACGATTTGAATCGGTGAAGGAGAGAGTGTTACGGATTAAGCCTGGAGTATATCACGATATTGCGAGTCTCTTGGAGAAAATAAACAACCTTAATGGTGTGGAAGGCCATCTCACGTTTGAGGTTCAATGCGGCGGTTACATTCAAGTCACCTGTGCGTGTACAGAGGAGTGTGCAAATTACATTCACACATTCACTCTGTCGAAAAAACTACGTAGAATACTGGGTCTGGAAAATGAAAAAGTAATCTCGTGTGTGGGCGAGGAGGAGCATCGTGTTATCGGTAATCGTCCTGCAAATCTGAGTAATGGAGTGCCAAATGTTTTGATGGTATATAGCAGTATCTGCCAGCCATATGTCACATGTGACACAAACTACGTGTGGATAGAGCGCGATTGCCAGCTGTGTACATTTTGGAGGATCTCGCGGGTGAGCGAATTGACGGGTTCTTTTACGAGCAGCAATTGAGCAGAGTACGAAAAGAGCTGACAAATTCGGTATTTGAAATTGATGAGGTACTTCGAAGTAGGGGTAAAGGCAATAAGAGACAATACTTTGTCAGTTGGAAGGGGTATCCCGAGAAATTTAATTCCTGGGTGTCTGGCAAGGATTTGAAGAATTTACAATGAAGGAGGAATTTTACATGACACTGCCGAGTAGTAGTAGCAGAAGTGTATTTCCGGAGAACACGGCTACACATTTACGACACTGTTAACGCAAAATTTTTACTTGCACGGAGAGTGGTGTGTGGGTCTGTATGAAATACATATACCACTCACTTTCCAGCATATATCATCGGAGGTGGAGGGGGAGGAGGATGTCATTCACGAGACGATATCGAAACGTCATCAAGTGCCGTTCAATGATGTACGATTTGAATCGGTGAAGGAGAGAGTGTTACGGATTAAGCCTGGAGTATATCACGATATTGCGAGTCTCTTGGAGAAAATAAACAACCTTAATGGTGTGGAAGGCCATCTCACGTTTGAGGTTCAATGCGGCGGTTACATTCAAGTCACCTGTGCGTGTACAGAGGAGTGTGCAAATTACATTCACACATTCACTCTGTCGAAAAAACTACGTAGAATACTGGGTCTGGAAAATGAAAAAGTAATCTCGTGTGTGGGCGAGGAGGAGCATCGTGTTATCGGTAATCGTCCTGCAAATCTGAGTAATGGAGTGCCAAATGTTTTGATGGTATATAGCAGTATCTGCCAGCCATATGTCACATGTGACACAAACTCACGACTTCTGCGAGTTGTACCGTTACATTTGCAAAATTATACGTGTACGGTGCGACCGAGATAAGAGGTTTCGCACCAGTCATGTATCTACCACTACTCTCCTCGTCCTTCCAAACAATCGAGTTTGATATAACAAATGAACAAGGTGAATCTGTACCATTTGACTACGGAACGTTGACCGTAATACTTCATTTTAAACGCACAGGCTAAAAAATGTCAGATTTTGATGAATTGTTTGGCGGTCAGGGGGAGGAGGAACTCAACACATTCACTAAAATGCAAAGTGGTGGTGGTGGTGGTTATCGTGCGCAGTTGGGTGGTGGTATGGGTAGCTTTTTAAATGGTTTAAGTCGTCGTGCCATGCCTATGATAAAACGTGGTGGTGTAGCTGTCCGTAAGGAGGCCATTCGTGCAGGTGGACGATTTGCTGGTAACGTTGCTATCGACAGACTACCAATCAAAAATGCTTTTCGACACCGGGTAAAAGAGAGTGGGGATAATCTCAAAAGAAAGTTTCAAAACGCATTAGACAAGATTGTTGATGGTCCACCGTCAGCTGATAAACAAGAAGAAGAGGGGGAAATAGAATATAAGAGGAAACGTAAAGTACAAATACTTCAATTGGTTGGTGTACACAGCCAGAAACAGTAGTAGTAGTAGTAGTAGTAGTAGTAGTAGTAGTGAGAACCATAAAAAGAAGAAGAAGAAGACGAAGACGAAGACGACGACGAAGAAGAAAAAGCAGAAGGCAAAAATCCGTACAGCAAGAGATATATTTGAATCGTAAAAAAATGGCTTTTTTACATAGTCACTCGTGCGAGTCTACGAAGACGGAACTGTCCCTCTTTGATATTCCGTCGACACAGACGGCGATCGAGAGTTCGTATTGGGTGCAATACAAACCAATTTCGTCTTTGGCCGATCAGTCACCTATAGAATTTACAATTCCCGGCACTACCGAATACTTGGATTTATCGCACACAATGCTCAGCTTGCGTGTTAACATTACACCTGTGGGGAAACCGAGCGATGAAGCTACATGCGGACCTATAAATAATTTTATGCACTCTCTATTTAATCAAGTTGATGTATTGTTTAATCAGAAGCCCGTTCCACCGCCGAACAACGCCTACGCTTACAGATCGTACATTGAAACTCTACTCAATTACGGGCCTGCAACAAAAAATTCACATTTAACGAGTGTTTTGTGGTACGACGATACACCTGGCAGAATGGACGATTCGTCAGATGGTAACGAGGGTCTATTAAACCGACAAAAGGTTATGATAGGCGGTAAAGTAGATTTGTTGGCTCATTTACACTGCGATGTCTTTAATCAGAGCAGGTTATTACTAGGTGGCGTCGAGGTTAGAGTGCGCCTTGTACGCTCACGCGACAGCTTCTGTCTTATGGATCCTAACGGTGAATTTACCGTCAACATCACCGAGGCAACGCTATTTGTTCGTCGTTTAAAAATTAATCCAAGTGTTTCACTTGCCCACGAGAGGGCATTGACTAAAACGACAGCAAAATATCCACTTACCCGTGTGGAGGTTAAAGCTGTAACACTGCATAACGGTATACACGGAGAGACAATAGATAATATTATTTTGGGCCAGCTACCAAAGAGAATCATCATTGGTTTTGTCGAGAATAAGGCGTACAATGGCGACAAGAATCTCAATTCATTTAATTTTAAAAACTTTAACATTAATTTCTTGTGCTTGTATGTGGACGGTGTGCAGGTACCGTCGAAACCGCTACAACCAGACTTTAAAAACAGTAAAATGTACGTCGAGGCGTATCATACTCTATTTTCGGGGACAGGTGTACATTTTTTGAATTTTGGAAATTCCATTAGTCGTGAAGCTTATGCAAACGGTTACTGTCTGTTTGCGTTTGACTTGACGGCAGATTTATCGGCGAACGATACCTCGCATTGGAATTTAGTAAGAAATGGTAGCGTAAGAATAGATGTGAGGTTTGACGACCCACTTTCTAGTGCCGTAAATTGTGTAATTTATGCAGAATATGAAAATTTGATGGAGATTGACTCGTCGAGACAGGTTATAATTGATTACAGTGGCTAATTTGAAGAAATAATTTGGAAACAACATGATGATGATGATGATGATGATGATGATGAGAGAGAAGGTCGGAGAAGGATTCCACGTATAAAGGACGCTGTTTTCTGGAGCAATAACGCAGTCGTCGTCTGTACGAGTTAGTTGTAACATTATGGATTTTGTGATTGATATTGACAAGAATGACAAGAATTGCGTTTTACCGAAAGAGGTGGCAGTTTTTGCTTTAAAGCATGATTTTAGTGCACATTGGATCGTATCTCCTACGTGTAGGTTTAAACGTTTAAAGAAGGACATTTTGAAGCTAAATAATTGGCTGACGCTGTATCATCATGGTTTAGATTGGCATGATGGTGACGTGACGCAGAAACGTCTAGAAAAGAATTTGCAAGATATTTTTAGCAGAGCCCGCAAAATATACGTAAGAGGAAGGGAGAAGTTTGAGTTTATAAGGAAGCTGACTACGCGTGAAACTATTAACTTGGAACTCGATGACTCTTGTCCGCCGTTTAAGCATTTAAATTGGAGTGAAAAGTATTGTTTACAGCACGCTGTGAAACCCTCTTATTTGCAGGGTAGCTGCGCATTGAACAATGCATTTTGACTAAAGTGTTGGTTAAGTAAACGAGACAACTTGGAGGGAGAGTGGTCGTTTGACCCGCCTCTCAATCTCTGCGATGAATACGTTCGAGATTCTGGAAATTCTGCGGAGACTAAAGATCCATACGACTGGGGTGTACCCCGCGGACGAGATACCCCAGATATGGTCAAAGCCAGCTGGTCTTGTTTTCAACACGCAACCACGGAGGAAGCGTGGTGAACATTGGGTGGCTGTGTACGTGACGAGAGACGGCACGGAGTTTTACTTTGACAGTTTTGGCGTGCCACCACGTATTCCTGCATACATAAATCGTATACACAAAAATTGCAGAAAATTTAAGTGGAATCGTACGAGCTTACAAAACACATTTTCGAATGCTTGCGGCTACTATTGTATCATGTTTTTATACTACATGGAGAGCGGCTTAGGTTTCACGCGTTTCTTGGAAAACTTTTCGTCCAACTTTGTAAAAAATGACGAAATTGCAAAAAAATTTCTAGAACGATTACGTTTGTGGAAATACCAATGATGCTTACACTGATGATTTGTGAACGAGGTTTGATTGGTGCCCCACTATCCGAAAAGTAGAATAAATTGCGACGATTTTGCGAGAGGTTGGATCAGTCTCTTTTGAGCTCGCAAACGAACAGTTGTAAAGCAAGTGGAGAGAAAAAACATCATGGCTGCACGCAAGTACCGCTGTCATCAGGTATTACCGATGGTCTTCGGGTTAAATAATTCATACAACAAAATAATACTTGTCGGACTGGAGAATTCTTCGATCGAGAGTCAGGATTTTCGACCGACGATACGCATCAGCGGTCAGGATTTTTGCGGACTTGCATTTTGCCCGGAAACTTGGGAAGCCTTCAAAAGTCAATTTGAAAAAATTGATAAATATTTTGACGTTTATGAAAGTGACGATTTATTGGACCAGCAGATTAGCATCCCTGGGTACATTATTCGATTCACTATTAGCTATTCGGATCGAGCAATCGAGCTGATTGAGGATACGCAGAGGGAGGAGGATGAGGAGAGCGAGGAGCCGATAAAAAAGCGATATCGACGTTCCACGGTATTTAAACGAATAACCTTTGAAAATATTAAAAAACTGTGTAAATGTATTGATAAGCGGATTGAATATTTAACAAAGGTGGCAAAATGTATGACTGTTGTGTTGGATGAAATTGTGTGTAAAGTCAAATCTACGTTACAAAATAAAGAAAATGCTCAATATACGTATTTCATGATGTGCGATGTTGAATATGCGGCGCGTGTGGTGGATAAGAGTATTATTATAAAGAATGTCATCGATAATTTACAGAAAAATGAATTAATTTTAAGTGAAGAAGATGTATCTATAGTGGTGTATGAATTGATTGCGCTACATTTGTATACGCTTGTAGTACTATTGAATAAATCGATATATTCCGATTGTCAGTAGAATGTGTGTATCCTGTATAATTCTTGTAATATCGATCGAAGTACCTAGAATAAATAATTATTACTATAAATAATGATTTATAAATTACTTACCTTTCTCACTACCCCCACCCCACCCCACCCTACCTTCTATCCCATTGTCCGGGACAAAATTTTATTTGAAATTATATTTAAAAATTGATATAATGGAAAATATTCAGAGTAATACACAGTCACAGAGTTTGGACAAATTTTTGTAAATTTTGCAATATTTATCAGAACTAGTACGTGCGATACACTAATTTTGCAATGGCTGCAGTATGTAATCGTCAGCAAATTTTAGGGTATGGGTGGTGGTGGGAGATAGGTGATTGAAGCGCAAAAGCTTCCTACGGTGGTCAGTTTATCATCCGCCACGATTGCGATCAGTTGTGAGTTTCCTGGTTGACGACGTTCACGAGGAGAAGAAAGAAAAAGGGTAAATAAAAATATTTTAATTAAGCTCTCTCTCTCTCACTCTCTCTAACTCTCGGCGAGTATAGGGAAAAGTGTAGGGTAGTAACCTTGATTTTTAAGAGAGGTGGTACTATGGATAGAAACAACAAACCTGACCTTGACTTCGAGTAGTCTGTCATAGATGGGGTTACTCGAGGTCAGTGGGTAGGTGGTGGTGGGGGTTTGTTGTGTCTGTCCATAGTACCTCAGGTAAATCAAAATATTTTAATTAATTAAGCTCTCTCTCTCTCTCTCTCTTTCTCTCTCTCTCTCTCTAATAACCTTGATTTTTAAGAATGGTGGTACTATGTACAGACACAACAAACCTGACCTTGACCTCAAGTAGCTGTCATAGACGGGGTTACTCGAGGTTAGTGGGTAGGTGGTGGGGGTTTGTTGTGTCTGTCCATAGTACCACCATAACTACTCGTGTAATTTAATTATTAATTACATCGATGTCTTTCCTTACTTAAGCAATTTATTAAAATTAGTAAAATATAAAAATTACTTATTTATTTGATAAATCTTCAAAAAATTGACTGCCACCCATAAAATGTTGATATAAATTATAATATATTTGTATTATCTTTCGATCTATGCGAGAAAAGGTTACAAAAAGTACCGCTAACCCGATGAATTGTGTGAAAGCTCTTGAGAGGTGAGTTGATAGAATGGGCAATAATGCCATTCCAACGGTTGAATTTCTTTAATTTTTGTCTATGCTATCACATCTACGATCACGATAACACTTTTACGATCTAAAAGTAAACACCATTAGCTTGAATTTAACATAGTTATATTGTGCAAAAAGTGCTGCCTAACTAGCTTTTAAGCGAAAGCATTGGCAGGGTAAGAAACTGGATCTCAGATCTTAAAGTAGGAAAACTATTTTTGCTGTACTTTTAAGGAGTAAACCGCAGCTCAAAAGAAAGAGTTTAGCAAATGGCAACCACTATTACTTCATTTTAATGGCTGCTATATGTTTTTCAGAGAATAATAGTCATTCTTAGATAAACTACCAATAATACTAAAATTTAAAGCTAAATAAGTTTAGTTTAAAAAAAAATATGTAATAGTATTTTTAACAGTAATTTTATAATTGTACATTATATGAAAATTATTTCACTTTGCTCTCTGTCGCATCCAGGATCACGAACGGGGACGTGACGGAGCGCGGTCCCATTTTTTTTGTGTTATTTGTGTTTAAAATTTTTTTTGTATTTTTTGTATTTTTATTATTTTTTGTAATTATATTTATAATTTGTTAATACGACTGTTATGTTTTTCTGTCAAAACTTTATCATTATTATTATGATGTACATTTCAATTTAAGATTTCTAAATTATAATGATGTTATTTCAAGAATAGATGCAAATTGTAATAGCAGGCAGTCCTTGTATATATTAATATTATACAATGAACTACATTGCAAAGTAGAACCCTCTGATTCAAGCAATTCTGATCGTAGTTTTATTCGTTGGTTTTCATTTGCATTAAATTTATAATTGTAAAGAGTTTTGGCAATTATTTTTCTAGCAGAATTCATGTGAGTTTCGTTAAAAGCAATATTTTGCTTTGTAGCTAGTACACAAATCCATGCACATACATGAATGTCGTAATTATTTTTTGAGCTAGAATGTGCTAAAATTTGAGTAGAAATATCAGATGCTATGTAAAAGATCCAATCACTCATAACATGTTTCTTATTTTTGCAGTGTTTATTAATAAATCCACACAAACGTTCTATCCATTCGTTTTTGGACATTAAATACAAGGAATCCAAATAGCAAATTAATTTACGAGGCAAGCAAACAACTATAAGAGACCAATGATTAATACCTGAATCAAGTTCTCTATGAACTGGTAGAACTCATAAATTACTTTCATTTATTTCAGAATTAATTATTCATTTCTGATATCCTAGGCTAATATTCGCCGTATCTAGAATTGCATTTACAAAAATATTTTGAAAGGAACAATCTTCAAGTTAGAATTTATTTTACCAAAATCAGACATTATTATATGAAATACATTAATAATAATATCATGAACATCTTGTTGAGGGGCTAGTGATTTAAAACTGGAAGATGATAAATGAATTCTTTATATAAATTTGCTAATATTAAGTAAATATTTTGGATAGTTATCTTCATCATTAAAGAAATTTAAAATGCACATTTTCAAAAAGAAATCAGCTTTTTCAGCATCATCATTTTATAATTTTGAATAGCAATTTCCTACTTTAATTTTATCTGATATATGTGCAGTTAAATCTTTTGCATGAGTATTTTGTAAAGTATTTTTTACTTTCTCAGCTACAATCGTTTGCTTGCTATTAGAAATGTAGGGTTTCATTACCTTTAATTGTTCATAATATTCGCACTTAATTAATTGAAATTTTGTTTTGTATGTATCATACCATTTCTTTACGAACCTTTTGATAATATTCCGGTGAAGATGTTGTTTACCTACAATAGTCTAAGTTAACTGCTGCGACACATTTTGTGATCTTTTATTTTTACTACGATAAATTTTACTAGCTTGGGACTTATCAAAAAATTCTAAATCATAATTTTTCAGATTCTCATCGATAGCATTCATGATTAGAGCAGTGGCAACATTCTTTACATTAAATTTAGCATAATATTTTGAATACTTTTGCAGTAACTGCGTGTGTTTTGAACTCCTCAGATTCGAAACACGTATTTGAAAGTAAATAATGAGTTCAAAAAATAAAAGTAATTTTTTAAATTCATATAGAAATTTTGTCGGACTTGTTGAGCTAACGTCTAATGACTCTAAGAACTCCAAGTTGCTCGTTCGAAAAGGCACGATAATTCGCCGTGTATCAATCCCGAGTACAACATTATGAAGACCACAAGCCGCCAGACATAAATCAGAAGGAGAAAGAAGAAGCAAATAAAATACCAAGTTATAACATTGAAAATATTTTAAAATAAGAAAGAAAGAAATTTTAAGTCTATGCGTTTTGTCTTGGGACCGTCCGCCGGAACTCATCGGTGGGGCGCAGACAGTCCCTGACTCAAACAGGGGGCGCTATTCCATCCACAATCAGAATTTCCACCATATGTGTACTTATACAGGCTCTGTTCATTCGTTCTTACGATACCGAAATTTAAGTTCGAACTTTTTTGAACGTATTTAAAGACCTAGAACTTTTACCTTAGGGGATAAAAACTCGTCAAAATGGGCCACATTCTTTTTTCTACCAATTAAAATTTTGTGCCCCGAAACATTTTGTACAAGACTTCCCTTAGATGCCGCATGTTCGAACAATTTTTGTGAATGGAATCAAAGCCCCGAAATTCCTAATAATAGGTGATGATAACGTGTATCACTAGAAGCCACCAACGACTCTCATCCTCCGGTTTGTATGGTAAAGTTGGTTTCCCGGCTTCATGGGGCTGTTCCTCCTTTTAAGTCCCATTTTCGTTCCTAGTCAGACCGTCCGTTTGGTAGGAGCGACTCTGTTCCGATCTTACTTGAAACAGTAGGGACCCAATTCCTTGGACTGCGGTTTTCGTCCCCTTTAACCGCTCTCCTTGGCGTTTCCCGAGCAATTTTTCCACATTCTGCCTTCTCTCTTTCCGGCCGTTGCTGGGTGCTCCTTTTTTTAAATGTTATTTGCGATTATATTTTCTTTTAAAGTGCATAGTATAATATGTGCGTCTCAGAATCTATTTGAAGTTAGATAAACATCTGCTTGTGCATCGCATATTCCCAATACATCTAACACATATCTCACTCCTTTTCTTCCGTGAAAGTCACTTTTATGAAATATACTATCATATAATAGGCACACCACTATCGTATTTACTAGTTCAGAATGACATTTTAAATATATGAAGTGGAATTGCCCTTTTCGCCATCTTGGCTATTAATCAAGTTTGTTCGATATTTTAAATTACAATTTATGACAATAAATTATTTTAACATATATTTTCAAACTTAAAGCACTTAATATTTTATATGCATACTATTAATATTTAATATGCAACTTTTTTTTAATAAACATGTATGCCCTATATGTATAGATATAACTATATAGATATAACTTGAATTTTAATCTACATATTTATATGAAATTAAACCTTTTGTAAATATTTGTTAAAATGCAAATAGTTAAATATAACTTTACAAATATCTATAAAATTAAAAATAAATACAGCTTCAAGTTCATATGATGAAGCAGAGTTAAAGTGCA
>CM047427.1:48507005-48698175 GCA_026168455.1 Theocolax elegans
CAATCTCATCTTCATCTATTTCGATGTGCTCATCCTCCTCTACGAGTAGAGGATTATATGCGATGACAGGATCTGGAACCTGATCTTCTAACTCTGCTACTCTATCATCGGCAGAATCATTTTCAGGAGGTCGAATATTGAGAGGCACAACCTCTGCACGTCGAGGTCTACCTCGTCGACGCACAATGTGCTGTTCATTTTCATTTCTGCGTTTTCGCGGCGAGGTCTGCCTCTTCTTCGAACTGGCAAATTTTCCGGACCTGGCACGATGTTCTGACGTCGTCTACCACGTCGCACAGGAATCACTGGCTGAGCTATAGGCTCAGGCATTTGCTCAGCGTCACGAACTGTTAGAAAAAACCAAAATTGTATATTTTGTATATTATAGCATGAAGTGTGTAAATAAAAATGAATATTTATCAAATTACTTAAATAGATCCCATTAAATCTTCCTTTTCTTGCCTCGTTTTCAAGGTAACCTCCTAAAAATAAACGTCAAATATTATTATCGATGATAGATCTTACAAAATTGTTGGCACTTCCAGCGCTCCTAGGCAGTCCGAGACGCTGGAGAATCTCTCCTCGGTCGCTGCCTCAACCCTTGTACCGATGTTGCGATGCGCGAGACCGTGCGTTCGAAATTAGCTTCTAATCGGCTCGCGTAGTCCGAGAAGAGAGCGGCCATGTTGACGATGCCAGTCGATTGCGCGGGTAGGTCGGAGCTTTTCTCAGTGAGCGCGGCGCCGCAAGGTTGCTCACAACCCGCTCACATGGCTGCAAAGTGGGCGAGGCGAAGCGCTTGGCCGTCCCTGTGGTGGGGGTCGCTGTAGAGTGCGTGACGCTTGACGCGAGCTCGCTTTCGAATAAAGCCGTCCCGGGAAGTGCTGCCCCCTCACGCGGCACGGGCAAAGCAGAGTTCTTCGCGAGTCGGCAACAGCGCGGTTTATTAGAATCCGGTATAATTGCAAAGCAGTTCGCATGGATATAGCTGCCGCATCTCGAAGATACCTCCGCATGATCTTTTTTTACGATTCTACGACTACATACGAAACACGTGATGCGCGTAGCTGGCTGCATCTTCCAAGGATGTAGTTGGTGTAGATGAAGCCTTGAGGAAGAAGTAGATACCGCAACGAGGCTGCAGTGTTGGGCAAACGATTATTTTTCACCGCACCAAGTAGCTAACTTCATAACATACCGAGCGAAAAGTGCACCTTGTGTCAAACTTCAAGTCATAACGAGGAATATCGCACCGCGCAGGTAACTTCAGACTCGTAATCGAATATTGTAGTAAAAATAATAATTTGGCAACGTCGCTGATAATTCAAAATGACTGCATATGTAATGTTGACACTTGCTGCCGATCACTGGAAGAAGAATTGTACTTGCAGTTTAACAACTCGTATTAGATGATCAATAGGAAAGAAATAAATGTAAATATTTTGGCAATAAATATATTATACGTAATATGACAAACAAGATACTTTACAAGCTATTATTTTTACAGATGATATTGTAGGTATTTTAAAACTTGTCGAACAAATTTATCCTAGTGTATTTTAGCCTGTTGTTACTACTCCACTTTTAGATTATTTACTGGAAACATTGGTTCGTTCAAGAGTACAACAAGTATTTTTATACTGTAGTAATCATATTGAAAAACTAAAAGCTTATATTAAAACATCAGCAGATAAATTTCAAGATTTAGTTATAAATAAATCTGCTTTGAGAGATGTAGATAATAAGGGTTGTATTATTAATAGTTTTATTTTGATTCGTGGTATAGCAGCTTTATTAATGCAGATTTAGAAAGTTTAATGGATTTGCATAGAGCTAGAAAAGAAAAAGACAAAAATAGTGCAATGACTGATCTTTAGAGATTTAGGAAGTGTTAAAGATTCTCCTTTGAAAAATGAATATAGTGTTGTTTTATAATATAAGAAAATTTTTAGATTATATAAAGTTTGTTTCTAACGAAAAGAAAGTTGATCTCGTCTGTTCTTCCACTTTTTGCAGATAATTGTGATTTTCAGGTATTGTATATAACAAGTTTAACATTTTTTAAATTTTATCCACTTGATTATTCTTACTTTGGGAATTATATATTTAAAAAATTTGTTTCAGACAATGGAAGATTTCATACGATGAGTTTTAATAAATTAAGAATTTTTAAACTCCAGAATATACTGGGAACTTTTAACATGTCAGGTTATGCATTACCAATAACTTCATGGAAAACTAATCAAGTATTGGGTAGAGATATTTTGCATCGTCAGTGTTATCCTTTGGTTGCAGACACATCTCCATTGTCTTTACCTGATTTTATTTATATGTCAAGAAGTGCAATCAAACACTAAAATGCAACTTTGTTAAGAAGATGTACTTTAGACAGTGAATCTATTGTTGGTAAATCTAGTAATTTAGGAAAGACATTTTTTTGTTAAAAGGTCTATTCATACTATACACATTGTAAAGTGTAATGAACATTACAGAAGTATATTTATTGAAATTGATGATTTTAGTAAATTGTCAGTAAAGAAAATTGGTCACCGTTCCTACCAATATTTAATATATTGGACACCAATCATCACCATCGAATCAATTTTTCCAGATATGCTTACAACATTAGCTTAAGACAAGTGTCATACAATGTTATCAAAAGCTGTATTTGATGAATCAAAAAGTCATTGTACCGAGTAGAAATTGCTCAACAAGATTGTCTGAAATCTATTTGAGATGTAGCTTGCAAAAATAAAAAACATATTGCCTTATGCAAAAAATATATAACAATTTTTCTACGATACTGATATATTATTTGAAGAAAAAATTATTAAATGGTATGAGCAAGATTAGAGCGACAACACAGATGTTTGTTACTTTGCTGGTGATGATGATGATGACGATGATGATGATGAAGATTATTTAATTCAAGAGAAAAAACAAAGTGTTGATGAAGAATTTAAAGCCGCTATTTCATCACTTATAAAATGGTTAAAAGAAGCAGAAGAAAATTCATGTGGTTAATAATAATTTTATAGTACATTGTTGTCAATATTTATTAATTTTATTTTTTTAAAGCGGTTCATGTATATAAATAAATATGATTATTGTATACAATACAATAAAATTATGAAATATAAAGTGAATCGAGTTCTGTTATTATTAATTAATCCTTAATTTATTCATCACTGTTATTAGGTGTATTTGTAGAAAACTTTGGTCCACCAGCTTTCTTGGCCATTATAATTGGCTCAATGCTAAGAGCTGTATTTACTTTTCACTGTAAATTTTAATTAAAACATGATTAAACATATAAGTCAAATGTAATATATTTAAATTTCAAACGTAAATGTCTACTAAACAACAATGATCTAAAGTGAATATAAATGCCAAAAATCATGTTGCATGTTACAGTAGATTAAACAAAAAATCATTTGTGTAGTATTAGTGACCACTACAAAATTCATTATAAAAATTTTAATGAAATTATTATAATACTGATTATTTTGCTTCATTATTACATCTTATTAAAATATTATATTTTTAGCACCCACTGATAATGTAATGTGTACATCTCTACTGAAAATGTATATATGTGATCATAATCACATGTTGAAACATAAGTTTGATAACATGCTAATAAATCATATGATTAATTACACCAGTATAATATGTGATTTAGCATGTGATTTTTCATATGAATTAATTTTTTTCACATGATTCGGCATATAAAAAATCACGTGCTTTTACATAAGTTTAAATACGTGCTGATAGTAAAAAATAATTTAATATAATAATATAATATAGCATATATAATATATATATATATAGTATTTATTTTGCCATGTATAGAATTAATTACATTTTTCTTTTTACATGTTTTTCCCGACAATAAAATACTTCACTTTAGTTTTTATAATAAATATATTATATTTATACATTTGTTTATATCTTATTATATATATGTATATACACGTTTAATCTAATATTCTTTGTACTCTATCTAATGCTACGAATTTACATTATTTATTCTTTCTTTTCTCTTTTACTGTACCTTTTTTCGCTATTTTCTCAAATTCTTTACAATAATTGCAGGCTTCAGTTATCAATTCTCCCCTTAGTATTTGTGTTACAAGTAACACTATCCAAGTGTAACTCACCAAATCATCTACAAATTTGTGAACATGTTAAGTACAAAAAAATATTGAATACGTGTTTTTTTGTTTTTCCCCAAATTCATTTTGTTAATGAAAAACAACACTTTTGATCTTATCCTCAAAATGTAATGTAATGTATTTTATTCTTAAAATAAAAAAAATATTTAAGGGGGTGTCATATTCAATTAACAATTCAAATTTCGCGCCACAAAATAGAAGGCGAAAAAACAAATTTGTACCAATTAATGAAAACAAAATTACGCAAAACCAGAAACTAGTTACCCTTCCTTATGTTATTTAAGGTAATTTAAGTAATTTAAAAGATTTGAGGTTATTAATTTCTATTTGATTGGTTGAAACTAAAATGGTGCTGTTAATTGCCTAATGTTGATATTTGTGATGGTGTCATCATATATAGGGGGTACCTGAAAATAAATAAGGAATATTAATATGGTGTTATTTAGCTATGGAAATTAATGAGATGTTATACTTAGCTGGTTCGGTGGTTAGCCAGAAGCGTAGGGTCAGGACGTTGATGGTGGGGTCTTGGAAGTGTTAAGATTGTCCGCTCCGGGGTTCTCATCTGCAGGAAGATGAGGTTTCTGTGGTGAACACCTGCTCCTGGAGGACTGCATCTGTAAAGGGAAAAATATTTTAATATGTTGAATAGATATGTATATTAGTGAGGGTACAAATATTGGGTGAGTACGTGTCAATAGATAACGATACATCTATTGACACATATTTATGGGTTAATATCATGATTGCTAGGTAAATTACTTTAGTAAATAGTGGCTTGTTCATTCATTGAAGGAATGAACAAACCGTTGTTGTTTTAATAGAATTAGTTAAATGAATTGGAATAATTAAGGTTAATATTGATGTTATTTATTAAATATAGGGGAACATAGACATTGGAAAGCCGTAAAGAATTGATTTGGTAAAAGGTTACTTTAAGACTTACCTATTACAGGAGTTTTGCATCATTGTTTATTGCAAATATGCAATAAACAATGATGTAAACATTACCATGATCGCTGTGTGTATTGCCTCGTGGAGCGTTGGTGGGGAGAACTCGTTGTCGTCCTCGCGCACGGCGTATACACGCGAGTATACGTACGCGCACACACTTTACACACGCGCACAACCCCCGCGGAACGGTTATCGTCGTCCCCGCCGGTGGGGATCGCGCGCACGCGGTGAACCGGTCGCGAAGCACGTTGTTTACGTGCCGGTTCAAGCTCAGTTGCGTCCATCTTGAATCGATCGAGATTCAAGCGCGCGCATAGTAACTAGGCGGTCCGCGCTTTTATCGACGTAGGGATATATGTATCGATACGTAGGGAGTTTCGGAACACGTGTAGTGGGGATCGTTCGGGTATATATATATTTTACGTGTATAATATATAGAGGCGAATAAGAGATTCAAATCTCGCGCCAATGAGATTTTGGTGATATTACTAAATGTTTTATAGTAAGGACGATGTGTCGTGTATGGAATTACTGTATAAAATAGTATTATGACAGTAATTCCGTAATACACGTATATTTACTGTAATAGTTGGGACAATGATAACTTATGTAAATGAGTTGTCAATTTTGATATTAGTAAGGACTATACGGTAGCGGGGGGGCACCTGTGACATGTAATTACATGGAGATAAGTCAAATAATGACTTATCTCCCGCAGGTGACACGAGAGAGATAAGGAACTGGGACAACAAGTGAGAAAAGGAGAGAGTATTTAAATTTTCGGTTACGGAGGGTAGTTTCCGGAAAGGGAGTATTCTAGCATCGTGAGTTGAAGAGTAGAGTATCCTTAGTGATAGAGAGAGCAGTGTATTTTTTTGAGAGAGTCGATTATTGATAGTCATTGTGAGGATTTATCTATATTTTGAAAAAGTATTTTTGAGCAGCTATTCAGTAGATCAAAGATTGAGAATTAATTACTCATAGATATATATAGATATACTAGATATATTGGATTATTATTTTTATATATAATATTTGAATTGATCTACTTAATTGGTAAGTGATTCAATTATTATTGTGGCGTCTAATATATCTATTAATTTACTGTTGGTCAAACGTGGTTGTTTCGGGAGTGATTGCTTTTATATCGTTGGGTTCGTTGGGTTTTATTTGTTAATTACGTCGCGTTACGTTGGGTTTTTTCGCGCGTTATTAATAAATATTAAGTTTCACGAATCTCTCTCGTGGTAGTGGTGACAGTGGATTCCGCAAGGAATCCGCTTATTAATTTTCTGTGCGGGAAAACAAGTGTATTTATGCCAACTAAAAATTATTATAGAGTACAGTGGAAACCGGTCCACTGTAAATTCGACGGGATCTCCTCTGAGAGAGTCGGCCGTGCAGGGTTTATTTTATTTGTTAATATTTTCGGCGTTTCTACCGGGAAACGGTTAATTAACTTAACCAAAAATTTGGTAACGTCGCATATTATTTACGTTTTTTCACAGATTTTATAGATTAGAGTTTGTGAAAATTTATTTTGTAGCTTTTAACCAGACCATTTTATGTAATTTTATAGGTTATAATGAGAGTGTTTCTACTATAATTTTTTAATTTCAATATTTTTTGATCTTGCTTTAGTAAATTTAAAGATTTGAGTTTAGAGCGACTGATTGAAACTAAAATGATTCTATCAACTCTCTAGTATTGATATTTTTTGCGTTATTTCAATCATTTTATAAATTTGAGGTTCTGAATATCTATTTTATAGGTTATAATCAGCCCTTTTTAGTAAATTTATAGGTTATAATAAGAGTGTTTCTACTATTTTTCCAATTTCGATATTTTTTGAGGATATTTTAATAATTTTAACGATTTGAGGTTAGAAATATCTATTTTATTGGTTGAAACTAAAATAATTCTGTTAATTCTCTAATGTTGATATTTTTTACGTTATTTCAAGTATTTTGTAGATTTGAGTGTAAGAGTTTTTATTTTATAAGTTTTAACCAGTTTTTTATTAATATTTTAAACATTATAACAAGTATGTTATTCTATTAATTTTTAGATGTTAAGGGTATTTTTATCATTTTATGGAATTGGGTCTTAAGTATATATGTGTTAAATATTAACCCATTAAGTCCTGAATGGACAAATTTTCACTAGAGTTTTCAACGCTTATATTTTATGTGAAAATGAATTGTAAAAAATATATGAATAAGCGTATTCGATGTAAAATTTGATGATCTTCCGGAATGTTTGTTTAGATTTTTAAAAAAATTTAACTGTCGAACACTGTACATCATTTTTTCCAAAAAAACATGGTTTTCAAAAACAAAATTTTTTTTCATTTCGATTTTTCAAATGGAATGTATTTAAGATTTAATGATCAAAATGCAGAAAACATGGCCTCGAAACCTAAACTTGAAAATCTAGCGATTTAGGTTTTGAAAAAAAATTTTTAAACACATAAAATGGCGGCTGAAACGCAGAAAAATCATAAAATTCTTCTAGAATTATTTACTCGAAAAATATGGACTTTAGAGAAAAATTTTACCGAAAAAAATGTTCTTAGAATTGATTAAAGAACACGCTCGAATTTTTTCAGAAACATTAGAATCCCTTTTAAATTTCTCAAAATTTGAAAATTTGAAAAATTCTGAAATTTGCTAAAAAGTTCTGGAAAAATTCCAGCATGTTCTTTGATCAATTCTAAGAACTTTTTCTTCAGTAACATTTTTTTCTAAAGTCGATGGTTTATGAGTAAATAATTCCGAAAATTATCAACAATTAATTGTTTCAAGAAGAACTTGAGCAGCAAGTCCAAATACAAAATATAAAAAATTTGGTTAATTCTTATGTAACTTCTTAAGTATTGACTAAAGTAAATACTTAAGTTATTACTAAAAGCATTAGAAACGTTCAATTGTTTATTTCAAACGCCTCCTGATTGGTGGGATTTTTTTAAAATCCTCGCTTGTGATTAGTGGGAGATTTGTCCTCTGGAAGAAATGTCCATGACCCTCTACCGTAGGTATTTAAGGGGGTGTCATACTCAATTAAAAATTCAAATTTCGCGCCAGAGAATAGCAGACGAAAAGACAACTAATTTACTTGTAACAATTAATAATAAGAAATTTATCCAAAGCCAGGAGTTAGTTGCCCTCCATCATGTAATTGTCTATCATTTTACAAAGTTTCATCTTATTATAACAATATGTCACCGAGAAAACCTTGAAAAATATAAGAAAATTGCATTTTACAAGGTTTTCTCAGGTAAGAACAAGTACCTCAGGTAATAACAAGTACCTCAGGGACATATTGTTATAAAAACTTGAAAGTTTGAAAAATATTAGATAATAACATAAGGAAGGGTAACTAGTTTCTGGTTTTGCGTAATTTTGTTTTCATTAATTGGTACAAATTTGTTTTTTCGCCTTCTATTTTGTGGCGCGAAATTTGAATTGTTAATTGAATATGACACCCCCTTAAATATTTTTTTTATTTTAAGAATAAAATACATTACATTACATTTTGAGGATAAGATCAAAAGTGTTGTTTTTCATTAACAAAATGAATTTGGGGAAAAACAAAAAAACACGTATTCAATATTTTTTTGTACTTAACATGTTCACAAATTTGTAGATGATTTGGTGAGTTACACTTGGATAGTGTTACTTGTAACACAAATACTAAGGGGAGAATTGATAACTGAAGCCTGCAATTATTGTAAAGAATTTGAGAAAATAGCGAAAAAAGGTACAGTAAAAGAGAAAAGAAAGAATAAATAATGTAAATTCGTAGCATTAGATAGAGTACAAAGAATATTAGATTAAACGTGTATATACATATATAATAAGATATAAACAAATGTATAAATATAATATTTATTATAAAAACTAAAGTGAAGTATTTTATTGTCGGGAAAAACATGTAAAAAGAAAAATGTAATTAATTCTATACATGGCAAAATAAATACTATATATAATAAGATATAAACAAATGTATAAATATAATATATTTATTATAAAAACTAAAGTGAAGTATTTTATTGTCGGGAAAAACATGTAAAAAGAAAAATGTAATTAATTCTATACATGGCAAAATAAATACTATATATATATATATATATATATATATATATATATATATATATATATATATATATATATATATAGTATTTTTTTGCCATGTATAGAATTAATTACATTTTTCTTTTTACATGTTTTTCCCGACAATAAAATACTTCACTTTAGTTTTTATAATAAATATATTATATTTATACATTTGTTTATATCTTATTATATATATGTATATACACGTTTAATCTAATATTCTTTGTACTCTATCTGATGCTACGAATTTACATTATTTATTCTTTCTTTTCTCTGACTGTACCTTTTTTCGCTATTTTCTCAAATTCTTTACAATAATTGCAGGCTTCAGTTATCAATTCTCCCCTTAGTATTTGTGTTACAAGTAACACTATCCAAGTGTAACTCACCAAATCATCTACAAATTTGTGAACATGTTAAGTACAAAAAAATATTGAATACGTGTTTTTTGTTTTTCCCCAAATTCATTTTGTTAATGAAAAACAACACTTTTGATCTTATCCTCAAAATGTAATGTAATGTATTTTATTCTTAAAATAAAAAAAATATTTAAGGGGGTGTCATATTCAATTAACAATTCAAATTTCGCGCCACAAAATAGAAGGCGAAAAAACAAATTTGTACCAATTAATGAAAACAAAATTACGCAAAACCAGAAACTAGTTACCCTTCCTTATGTTATTATCTAATATTTTTCAAACTTTCAAGTTTTTATAACAATATGTCACCGAGAAAACCTTGAAAAATATAAGAAAATTGCATTTTACAAGGTTTTCTCAGGTAAGAACAAGTACCTCAGGGACATATTGTTATAAAAACTTGAAAGTTTGAAAAATATTAGATAATAACATAAGGAAGGGTAACTAGTTTCTGGTTTTGCGTAATTTTGTTTTCATTAATTGGTACAAATTTGTTTTTTCGCCTTCTATTTTGTGGCGCGAAATTTGAATTGTTAATTGAATATGACACCCCCTTAAATATTTTTTTATTTTAAGAATAAAATACATTACATTACATTTTGAGGATAAGATCAAAAGTGTTGTTTTTCATTAACAAAATGAATTTGGGGAAAAACAAAAAAACACGTATTCAATATTTTTTTGTACTTAACATGTTCACAAATTTGTAGATGATTTGGTGAGTTACACTTGGATAGTGTTACTTGTAACACAAATACTAAGGGGAGAATTGATAACTGAAGCCTGCAATTATTGTAAAGAATTTGAGAAAATAGCGAAAAAAGGTACAGTAAAAGAGAAAAGAAAGAATAAATAATGTAAATTCGTAGCATCAGATAGAGTACAAAGAATATTAGATTAAACGTGTATATACATATATATAATAAGATATAAACAAATGTATAAATATAATATATTTATTATAAAAACTAAAGTGAAGTATTTTATTGTCGGGAAAAACATGTAAAAAGAAAAATGTAATTAATTCTATACATGGCAAAATAAATACTATATATATATATATTATATATGCTATATTATATTATTATATTAAATTATTTTTTACTATCAGCACGTATTTAAACTTATGTAAAAGCACGTGATTTTTTATATGCCGAATCATGTGAAAAAAATTAATTCATATGAAAAATCACATGCTAAATCACATATTATACTGGTGTAATTAATCATATGATTTATTAGCATGTTATCAAACTTATGTTTCAACATGTGATTATGATCACATATATACATTTTCAGTAGAGATGTACACATTACATTATCAGTGGGTGCTAAAAATATAATATTTTAATAAGATGTAATAATGAAGCAAAATAATCAGTATTATAATAATTTCATTAAAATTTTTATAATGAATTTTGTAGTGGTCACTAATACTACACAAATGATTTTTTGTTTAATCTACTGTAACATGCAACATGATTTTTGGCATTTATATTCACTTTAGATCATTGTTGTTTAGTAGACATTTACGTTTGAAATTTAAATATATTACATTTGACTTATATGTTTAATCATGTTTTAATTAAAATTTACAGTGAAAAGTAAATACAGCTCTTAGCATTGAGCCAATTATAATGGCCAAGAAAGCTGGTGGACCAAAGTTTTCTACAAATACACCTAATAACAGTGATGAATAAATTAAGGATTAATTAATAATAACAGAACTCGATTCACTTTATATTTCATAATTTTATTGTATTGTATACAATAATCATATTTATTTATATACATGAACCGCTTTAAAAAAATAAAATTAATAAATATTGACAACAATGTACTATAAAATTATTATTAACCACATGAATTTTCTTCTGCTTCTTTTAACCATTTTATAAGTGATGAAATAGCGGCTTTAAATTCTTCATCAACACTTTGTTTTTTCTCTTGAATTAAATAATCTTCATCATCATCATCGTCATCATCATCATCACCAGCAAAGTAACAAACATCTGTGTTGTCGCTCTAATCTTGCTCATACCATTTAATAATTTTTTCTTCAAATAATATATCAGTATCGTAGAAAAATTGTTATATATTTTTTGCATAAGGCAATATGTTTTTTATTTTTGCAAGCTACATCTCAAATAGATTTCAGACAATCTTGTTGAGCAATTTCTACTCGGTACAATGACTTTTTGATTCATCAAATACAGCTTTTGATAACATTGTATGACACTTGTCTTAAGCTAATGTTGTAAGCATATCTGGAAAAATTGATTCGATGGTGATGATTGGTGTCCAATATATTAAATATTGGTAGGAACGGTGACCAATTTTCTTTACTGACAATTTACTAAAATCATCAATTTCAATAAATATACTTCTGTAATGTTCATTACACTTTACAATGTGTATAGTATGAATAGACCTTTTAACAAAAAAATGTCTTTCCTAAATTACTAGATTTACCAACAATAGATTCACTGTCTAAAGTACATCTTCTTAACAAAGTTGCATTTTAGTGTTTGATTGCACTTCTTGACATATAAATAAAACGGCGATGCTATATGCCCGACAGAATTTGTTCATAGGGATTTTTCTGTTCGACAGATTTGTTCCTATATACTATTTTTTTGTAACCATCTTCAGACTAGTCACCTGGTTCCACTACTATTTGTATACTTTATGGTGCATTCCGATGCTATTTGACCGCTGCAAAGCTAAAATAAAATGAAATATAAAGTACAAGTTAAATTTCGATTAAATTAATATTTGAAGATAATATATTTAAAATTAAAACAAGTAAAATTATTATAAATTATTAAGTATTTTATAATTGTTTAAAATCATTTCTCCAATCTTTATTTAATGATTATATTTTATATATTGCAAGTTCTCGCCTGCTAATTTGTGTTAAGGGCTTATTATGGCAATCCAATATACATTTACACACCTTCCTCTTATTCCTAGTGTATCTGGTTCAATCAATTCGTGCTGTTAAAGGTTTACAATTGCGATGTAATATATATTAACAAGTCCCTCCCCGACTTTTTGTAAGTTATCTGGTTTTATTACCAAAAATAAATATATTTATTTATTTATTTACACCCCCTTCAGTTTTTTTTAATTATTAGGTTCAATTACGAAAATGTTATTGTTAAGGAACTTATTAAAAAGTTTTTATTAAAAAATTTACATAAAAATGTAACATTGCAAAATTAACAAATTTTTGTTATACTAAATACAGAATTAATGCAAATATTAAAATATTAATTAAATATTTTAAATAATACCTTTACAAACATCGCAAAAAAAACATTTATCTTTTTTTGGTGGTTTTTTTATTTTTATGCATGAAAAATGCATCCAATTTAGGCATCTGTCACACATGATTGAATCATCTGTAAGTAGGTCAGCAGAGCATTTAGAACAAATCCATTGTACATTATTCTTACGCAAATTAACAATATTAATTAAGTTATCATACGCACTTTTTTGCATAAACTTTTTTATAACAGTAAGATCGACATCGTCATTAAAAATCCAACAGGAAATTTCTTCGCCAATGTTTAGATCATCATCATCGATTAAATCGCAGCCTAAAGTTTTCTTTTCTAATACATCGATTTTTAAAATCCAACTAAATAAAATTTTTGCTTTATCAAAATCATCAAGCAGAGGAAATTCAATTAATTTCTCTCTTGTCTTTGGTAATCCAATTGCTTTGAGGTTTGATCCTTTTGGGCGTCCTTTCTTTGTTGTTAACTTTTTTAAGTTTATGTTTGATTGTTCCTGAACTTTTATTGGCAAATAATTTTCACAATTTTCCTGATTAATTATACCTGCTGCAGCATCTTCTTTATCTTTAGGCAATTCTAGCTTTTTAAGATCATTTTTTTCGTCATTAGGGCAAGTAACTTTCTCACGAGAAATATTAATAGCACTTTTGTCACATTTTACATTATCTAATGCATCTATAATTTTCAATTTTACTTGTTTACTTGTTTGATCAATGTCACTTGTTTTTGTTGATTTTGCAACCTTTATATCTGATTTTTTTAGTTCGTCGTTAATTGGGCTGTCAGTATCTTTAAATGAAACATTATCTTCGACGTCGTTTGTAAATAATCGATGGTGTTTTTTGTAAAAATTTTTAGTCCATCGCTCGAGACATAAATTAGGTACAAATAATTCGCAATTTTTTATTTTTCTTATTTTAAAAATATGACGGCACGGAAGACCCATACAATTAAAATCTACGCAAGAACAACAATCAATAGTAGTTATATATTTAATAATACCAGAGTTACATCGAATTTCATATATATTATTATTCGGTGTAACATATGTAATGTTATTTGAATCTTGTAGTTGTTTTATTACAAATGTTGCTGCGTAATTTGTTAAAAAATTCCAATAATTTAACTTTACGTTATCATCAAATTGAAAGGTAGGTTTTTTCAAAAACATTTTTACTGCAGTACTATTACGTTCATTCATATGAATTTTTAAAAATGAAAAGAAATCAGATAAAAAATTTGTAATAAAACTATTTTTCTCTAATAATAATTTTAGTTTTTGGTTTAATGACTCTAGTCTATTGTTTGTTTCGTTACCGAAACTTTTTTTTTTAAAAAAACATTTGACCCAATCACTTCTTATTGTGTGCCAATTGCTGTTATAATAGTCTACTACTGAAGTAGGCGCTTCTTTACAAAATTGTTTGTAATTTTTCTCATATGCATTTTCTGACAAAGAATAACGCAGTTTTTCTAATAACGTCAAAGATTTTTCTTTCTCTTCTTTATTTATATTCATATTATCTGTTGTTATTGTTCTTCTGAAAATCTGCATTACATGAAAACAGCATATGTATGCCGGTACATTTAATGCTTCAGTTAGACATTTTCTAGCTACCATGTCTTTGTCACACATAAAACAGTCAATATTTCTATAAGTAGTTTCATTGAATTTTTTAAAGGTATTAATGAACCATTTAAAAGTTTCTTCATTTTCAGAAGTTACAATTCCAACAGCTACAAATTCAGTGCAGCCGTTGCCATCAACTGCTGCAACAATCACTAACGGATATTCTAAATTCATAAGCTTATAAGTAGAATCCATCATTAAAAATTCAGGCCAACTCTCCATGATTTTTAACATTTCCTTTGTACAAAAAAACAACGCCTCAAAATCTCCTTCTGAATTGCTCTTTACTTCATATAAAGCATCTGTTCAAAAATAAAGAATTATAGAATATAAAAGAATAAATTATTTAATAAGCATTTTTTTTATTTTATTGACTTCATGTAATAAACAAATCATTTTTTTTAAACATGAAAAAGGTTTTAACTTTTATAAATTTTATTATAAAGTATTTTATTGATATATAGTACAATATAATTATTTATTTTTTTTTAAATATATAAAATATAATTGTTTATGAGTTATGTATAATTTTATTATACATAAATCGTAAATAATTATATTGTATATATTTAAAAAAATAAATAATAATATTAAGTTTGTTAAATTACAAAATTGTTGTAAAAAAAATAAAGATATTAATAAAAAAATTACTTACCATTCTTCTCTAAGATTTTCACTGCCTCAGTAAACGAATTTTGCATACCCTGTTTCTTCATACTGTATTTTATATTAGAGATATCTCTTAGTAAAGGAGTTTTTCCTTTTTTTAGTAAGTCATCCATGAGCTTTAGTTTACTTCCCCGTACGTCGACTGATTTTTTTACTGCATTAACGTCGCTTTCGTGTAACCGTCGATTGCAGTGGAAAAATTTTCGGACATTCTAAAAAAATGAAATTACTGTAATTGTTGCTTCTTCATAGACGAAGCTTTGTAATAGTAAAACTTTTCGATTCGCTAAAATGTTAAACTTATGTCACGAGTGGAAATAACATATTTTTACAAAATGTGTGTGTGAGGTTCTTGTTATACCGCTGTATTTTCGAAACTACTGCATTACTGCATTATTACATTATTCAGCTTGCGTTTCTAGTTTTGTTTTTTTTTCAAATTTTTTCAAGTTTTTGATCATACCATCGATTTGTTTATTGGGTCAAATATACTTTAGCGAGAATAAAAAAATGTATGCGTTCTACTTTGGGTTTTCGAATTATCTCTACTATTTTTTTTTCAAATTATTTCTATTAGTTATTCAAGAAAAACAATTTTTTTCAAATATTTTATATTTAAGAAATTAATATTAAATATGTTATATTTGGGATAATATAATTGCCAACGCAAATTATTAAAAATATAAATTTCAATTTAGAAAAGAATAAAATTTAAAAAAAAATGTTAAATAATAATTATAATAATAAATAAATAAATAATACTATACTTGAGTAATCTGTTAAATAATTAAGGATATATTAATTTAAAGAAGCTACGTGTTAATTAATTGGCAACATATTTTTAATTTTTTGATAAAAGTATTTTACTTACGGGCAATGATTCGTGACCCTCATGATCTTGAATGTCCGTTATGATGTATTTACTTCCTTTTTTATTCAAAGTAAATATTATGTATGCTGGACAATTCATTTTCGTCGAGCTAATGTAGGAAATAAATAATTATTAAAAAATTAATAAGTGTGTAATTCTAAGTTGTAAGTAATAAAATTCTTTTTTCAAAATTCAATAATCTATTGCAAACATTGTGAATATAAAATATTTATACTTACAAACATTTTCGTTCATTAGTACTTGTAGTATTTCTCTCAAATCCGTGTATACACTCATATTTAATGTATCTAAACAAGATATTACTGTTTTCCTTGATACGACTTTTATTCTTTAATGCTGTTTTTTTTTTGACGGTCGCGAATAACAAAATTTTGTTTACTTTTTTCTTCATAGTTTTTTATAAACGAATAAATATCACTGTCCGATTCAAATGATTTATGCAACAAATTTTGCATAGAGTATTTTTTATCATCGTCTTTAAGTTTTTCCAAAGCACTTTTTTTCTTTTTATAATCAGCACAACTTTCAGCAGTAAATTCTTTTAAATCAGAATCATCCAGATCCGACATTTTGTGAATATTTACAAAATAGTTTTCAAATTAAATATTATTTTTAACTTATTTTTTCATACGATATGATTTCACGCACAGTTGATAAAAAGTTTCGTAATTTTGCGTATTATAAAACGTGTGTCCTACGTGTGTCCTACGTGTTTTCATTTCAAAGAAAAAAAAAATCGTTATTGTTAGTGATCGGAGTCATCTAGTTCCGATATTTTATTAATCTTCATGAAAATTATATAGACACTTCACAAATTATGTCGTATGTTGCACTTTAAATATTATGTTTAATTTATTTTTTCATACGATGTAATTTCACGTGCAGTTGATAAAAAGTTTCATAATTTTCACAAAACGTGCGTAGTAGGTGTTTTAATTTCGAACAAACTTGTTCAAATGAGAAACGTATATTCGAACATGAACGATAGTACCGAAATGCATATTTATCTATTTCTATTTATCATTTCACTAATACTAATTGTTTTTACGTAAGACATTTATAATGGTAAATTGTACGTCTATGTACAATCGCGATTTCGCACAGATGAAAAATTTCAAGTTTGAGCGCTGCGATAATACACCGGACAACTAACACTAAGCAAATATTAAGAGGAAGTAGTGGGGGTTCAATATACAAATGGTGGGAATCGTAAAGGTGGCTACACAATTCGAAAGTATTAGTTAGTGTTTACATAAACGAATCGTCGCGAATGTCACGATACGAAATTTGATAAAACGATACATTCGTGCGCATATCAAACGTATAACTTTTATTTTCTTTCTTAATTATGAGTATTTGGTGGTACGACATGAAATTTTATTCTCAAATATTGATGATGAACAAATATTTAAAAAGTAAAAATAAAAGAGACATTATGTGCATATCTAGAGAGGAGAATGTTCAGGGAAAACGAAAATTTTTTCTAGTTTTTAAACATAAATTTATTAGTTTTTATTTCCACATGATAAATCTTCATTATTATGAGGTTTGTATTATTATTATAGATTACTTTTCTTATGTGTTTGTTTCTTTTTTGTAAATAAAATTTTTTTTATATTTTAGATTGTTACTGACAAATGTATTGTATATTTTGACATTGAATATTCTCGTGCACATTCATATTATATTAATGATGAAAAAGGATTTAATATGTTCGTTGAATTACTACTTCAATTTCTTACAAAAACAATTTCTGATATACAGAGGAATAATATTTACTATTTGGTTCTTGATGCATCATCAAGTAAAAAATTTAGTAGGCATCTTGTAGTTAGACTGCTTCGTTCACAAATAGAATATATGTACACAAGTAATTTTGAAGATTGTCGCCAACATATGGATGGATTTCGAGAATATCTTATAAATTTTGTCTTTAGTGAGTCCATTAATGCCTTTGATTATAAAAATATTGATCATAATGATCGTAAATATTTGATAAAATACACTAAAAATGTTGATGAGTTACAACAGGATTTAACATACAAGCAAATATGGAAACAATATTTTTATGATCATAAGAAGGAACTTTTAACTATTTTGGCAGATGGTAATATTTATCTTATTATATTTTTTTACATTATTGTTTGTTATTTACATATATGTATAATGTGATATTTTAGGACTTTTCGTTGATTGGTCAGTTTATACTAAAAATAGACAGTTTAGATTGTTTGAATCTTCTAAAAAAAGTGACCCAATGAGAAAGCTGCAATTCAAGTCATCGCTATCTAAACTTCCATTTACAAATCATACTAAAGAAAAGATTTTGAATTTTTCATTTGTATCTAAGCCATTTTTACAAAATGTTTGTGTAATTAAACCACTTTTATCTATTCCAAAAGTTGATGATATAGAATTAAACAATACAACAATTGTTGCTTCAAAGAAATCAAAATTGATACAATTTAATGAACATTTGTTGACTGATATACAGCAAAAAAATTTAAAAAAAGCTTGTAGTGTTATTGAATCTATTTTATCGGAAAAATATTTAAATTTTAATTATTCTATTGTAACAGTTAATAAATTTTATGCGGACATTTATTGTATCAACGTTAAGGAATGTTACTGTCTTATTCAACAAAAAATGAATAAAAAGAATCGGGTATATTTTATTTATAATGTTAATAGTAATATTGTTCGTTTTAAATGTTTTGACTGTGGCAAGAATAAATTTTATGATATTATTATAAATACTCATTGAATTAAGTTTTTAATAAATTAAATATTGCAAAAAAATTTTTTAATTTTTTATATACTTTTTAAAAAATATTTTATTTATTCACATTACTTTAAAATAAAAATTTTTAAATGGACGCTTTAGCGGTGATGTATATTGAACGCTCTGAAGATAGCTCATTCATTGTATTAATGACATCACTAAAAACTCCCTAGACTTTTCGTACGTGAATATATTGAGGTTAGAATCTTCAATGCTTTTTTGCATTAGATAATAATTTATTTATAATATTTTTTTTTTTAATAAATATAAATATATATATATATATGTTTAATGATTATTCATATTGAAATCAATAAAGGGTAGTTAAAAGTGTGCGGTATCATTTATTTTTTTCTGTCGGACAGATAAGTTTCAGCAGTCAATCGTGCGCATGTTTCTTTTTCAATTACGTTTTTTTCGATATTATTTCTAATAATATCAAAATAATTTATGTGTAATATTATCATTAATGTTTTAGACTACTAAGTGAAAAAAAGTGGCATTTTTTATAATTTGTACGACATTTTTTTTTGTTTTACAAAATCTGTCGGGCATATAGAGAGCGCCTAAATAAAATCAGGTAAAGACAATGGAGATGTGTCTGCAACCAAAGGATAACACTGACGATGCAAAATATCTCTACCCAATACTTGATTAGTTTTCCATGAAGTTATTGGTAATGCATAACCTGACATGTTAAAAGTTCCCAGTATATTCTGGAGTTTAAAAATTCTTAATTTATTAACCCATTAAGGACCAAATGTCCTAAATTTTCAACGAATCTTCATGCAGTTATTTTTCATATTATCTGCACCAAAAAAAATTTCCAACACATCATATCCGACGTAAAATTTGATGCTCTTTCAGAATATGGCTTTAGAATTGGTCTAAAATCACTGCTAAAAAAGTTATAATTGAATATTTGCAAAAACACGCGATTTTTTCAACTTAAAAAGATTTTTTATCCAAAATTTTTTTAAGAAATTGATAAGATGCACATCTTTTTACAGCTAGAAACGTGTCCTCGAGTCCTAAATTTTAAGACATATGGGGTACAAAATCGAAAATCCAACATGGCGGTTCTCAAAATGGCGTCCGAAGTGATAATTTTTTTGAAAAATTTCAGGATGCTATAACTTGAAAACTATGAGCTTTTCTGAAAAAATGCTTAGAATGAAAAGTTCTTAGAATTCATCAAGAAATACACTGGAATTTTTTCAGATTTTTTTTCATGAAATTTAAAAAATTTTTTTTTTTTGGATTTTTGAAAATTTTTTAAAATTTACAAAAAATACTGGAAAAATTTTAGTGTATTTTTTGATGAATTCTATGTATTTTTTGTTCCTTCTAATTTTTTCCAAAAGTTAATAGTTTTCGAGAAAAAAATTCTAAACATTACGCATGTAAGAATATGAGTTTGACTAAAGGGTACACTGTGTAATACAGTAGACCCACTCTTTTGAAGTCACTTGACTGTGAACCGGTAAATAGTGATTTTTACTATATTTATCTTTGAGCGAATGGAATCGCGAAATCATTATCGGTTTTTCTTTATTCTTGAAAAAATTTTAATTTCATTATTTCCGAAAATAGTAAGAGTACGCACAAGTCAATTTTATTTTTTGTATTCTTGAACAGTGCTGCTCATAGGAGTTGAAAAAGATTTTCCTTTTTATCATAATTTTTTGGACATTACCGTGTACAAAATATGTCGAGCACGGCAAAAAAAAGGAAATCGTCTCAAATAAGATCAAATGTATGTGTTGAGGAAGATGAAAATTCTCGAATAATCATTCTTCCTACTGCCGATTATTCCGGCGAGTCAGGTTCGGATATTGAATCTGAAGAAGTAGGTGTCGCAGATCATGCTGCTATTACAGATTTTCAGGAGGAAAATGTATTACATGAGTACTCAGAATTATCAGGTGATGTTCCTGGTATATCTTATCGTAAAGTTTTGGATGCTTATGGTGAGAACCAAGAAAAATTGGTACCAGACCATGAGTACGAATGGGTGGATGGTGAATACGTAATCAATGATACTCCTGATAATGCTTTATTGCTCCCTACAAATGCTCAAAATAAAATTCGCGATTCTTCTTTGGTAGATCTGTTTGAACTATTTTTTTCTTTAGAGTTGAAGGAAGTTATTGTAGATGCTACTCGCGAAAATGGATATGATCTTACTATTGAAGAGCTAGATGTTTTTGTTGGGATAATAATTACATCTATGTTCAATTGCAGAAAATCCCAAAAGGATTATTGGTCCAGAATGCCACTTTTACGTTGTGAACCTATAGCTGCTGCTATGTCAAGAAATAAATATTCCACTGTCAAACAAAAAATTAGAATGTCTAAAGATAGCGATGCTAACGCAAATGACAGAGCTTGGCGTGTCCGAAAGCCATTACAGATTTTTCGAAAGAATATAAAATGCTTTGGTTACTTTTCAACTGCTCTATCCGTTGATGAGATGATGATCAAGTTCTATGGACGAACGGTCTTGAAGCAGTACATACAAAATAAACCTGATCGTTTTGGGATAAAAATGTGGGCTTTATGTACGGTCAATGGGTTTCTCTTAGACTGCGATATTTATTGCGGAAAAGGGACGAATATTTATGCTTCAGACTCTAACCCAAAACTTAGTAAGTGTGCTTTAGGTAGCCGAGTAGTTCTTCAAATGGTTCAAAACTTGCTTCTGACAATCACTCCAAGAAAACTGTATCAATATCATCTTACATTCGATAACTTTTTTACTTGTCCAGATTTATTGGTACATTTGAAAAATATAGGATTACGAGCTACAGGAACTGTGAGATCAAACCGAATAAAAGCTAAAAATGAAATTGATAAAAAATCCAAGAGAGGAACGTTCGTTTCAAAATATGATAAAAACAGTGGTTTGAATTATATAACCGTTATGGACTCGAAGCCCGTTTCGGTTCTTTCAACTTGTGCTACTGTAAGGCCTTTCGGAACGGTGAGACGATATTCTAAAGAACAAAAAAATAGAGAAACCATAGAATTTCCAAAAGCTTTCAAATTTTACAATCAATATATGGGCGGTGTTGATCTTCACGACTCGCATTGCAGTAATTTGAGAAGTCCTATAAGATCCAAAAAGTGGACGTGGGTTATTTTTATGAGACTCATTCAATCTTCGATAACGAATGCTACTGTTCTGAAGAATTTGGTAACTCAGGACAAAAAAATAGGAACGAAAGACACAGCACTGGCTGTTGCTGAAAGCTACTTAGCAAAATCGAGTTTCGATTTGGAAAGACATAGATATGAAACAGCCCCGGGAAAAAAATACTGTATCTATAGTAAAAGTTGTGGTAAAAGGACCACAAAAAAATGTACTGAATGTAATAGTTGCCAATGCTTATCTTGTTTTACAGCGAAACATAAGAAGTGATTAGTCATTCAAAAACTATGGTGAATAATCCGCGGAAAGGCAAAACTTATGTTAGCATTATCATATAAGAAAATAAGCAAACGAGAAAGAAATGACGAGAGGAAACAAATAATAATGGAAAAAATCTGAAAGGACTAAAAAAACATACAAGAAATAAATAAACAAGAAAAAAAAACAAAAAAAAAACAGAAAAATTAAAAAAAAAACAAAACAAAACAGAAAAATTAAAAAAAAAAACCAAAACAAAAAATCCTTGTGATTCCACCTCCACGCGGTTAGGATTGGGCAACGTTGACATTTATCAAAACGGCTAACGGAATTTACAAAATTTACAAAAAAAAAATTTTCAAAATTTCATGAAAAAAAATCTGAAAAAATTCCAGTGTATTTCTTGATGAATTCTAAGAACTTTTCATTCTAAGCATTTTTTCAGAAAAGCTCATAGTTTTCAAGTTATAGCATCCTGAAATTTTTCAAAAAAATTATCACTTCGGACGCCATTTTGAGAACCGCCATGTTGGATTTTCGATTTTGTACCCCATATGTCTTAAAATTTAGGACTCGAGGACACGTTTCTAGCTGTAAAAAGATGTGCATCTTATCAATTTCTTAAAAAAATTTTGGATAAAAAATCTTTTTAAGTTGAAAAAATCGCGTGTTTTTGCAAATATTCAATTATAACTTTTTTAGCAGTGATTTTAGACCAATTCTAAAGCCATATTCTGAAAGAGCATCAAATTTTACGTCGGATATGATGTGTTTGAAATTTTTTTTGGTGCAGATAATATAAAAAATAACTGCATGAAGATTCGTTGAAAATTTAGGACATTTGGTCCTTAATGGGTTAAAACTCATCGTATGAAATCTTCCATTGTCTGAAACAAATTTTTTAAATATATAATTCCCAAAGTAAGAATAATCAAGTGGATAAAATTTAAAAAATGTTAAACTTGTTATATACAATACCTGAAAATCACAATTATCTGCAAAAAGTGGAAGAACAGACGAGATCAACTTTCTTTTCGTTAGAAACAAACTTTATATAATCTAAAAATTTTCTTATATTATAAAACAACACTATATTCATTTTTCAAAGGAGAATCTTTAACACTTCCTAAATCTCTAAAGATCAGTCATTGCACTATTTTTGTCTTTTTCTTTTCTAGCTCTATGCAAATCCATTAAACTTTCTAAATCTGCATTAATAAAGCTGCTATACCACGAATCAAAATAAAACTATTAATAATACAACCCTTATTATCTACATCTCTCAAAGCAGATTTATTTATAACTAAATCTTGAAATTTATCTGCTGATGTTTTAATATAAGCTTTTAGTTTTTCAATATGATTACTACAGTATAAAAATACTTGTTGTACTCTTGAACGAACCAATGTTTCCAGTAAATAATCTAAAAGTGGAGTAGTAACAACAGGCTAAAATACACTAGGATAAATTTGTTCGACAAGTTTTAAAATACCTACAATATCATCTGTAAAAATAATAGCTTGTAAAGTATCTTGTTTGTCATATTACGTATAATATATTTATTGCCAAAATATTTACATTTATTTCTTTCCTATTGATCATCTAATACGAGTTGTTAAACTGCAAGTACAATTCTTCTTCCAGTGATCGGCAGCAAGTGTCAACATTACATATGCAGTCATTTTGAATTATCAGCGACGTTGCCAAATTATTATTTTTACTACAATATTCGATTACGAGTCTGAAGTTACCTGCGCGGTGCGATATTCCTCGTTATGACTTGAAGTTTGACACAAGGTGCACTTTTCGCTCGGTACGTTATGAAGTTAGCTACTTGGTGCGGTGAAAAATAATCGTTTGCCCAACACTGCGAGGCTGACCTTTTGATACAGGTGAGAATCGGTAGAGGCGCTGATCCAACTGTGCGAAATCACCGATGCTGGGCCGCCAATTTGCGAGTGGATGATTCCTAACCTCTTGTAAGAGCCAACTTTTCAGAGGAAAAAATAAGGATTCCTGGGCGATAAAAAGTACCTGATTTTATTTCAGACAACAGCCGCCACTCAAAGGAATCCCTTCCTCTTAGCTGAAACTCGTGGAAGAAAGTGTGAACAAATATATCACGACAAGAGTAGAGGTGAAATTTGGGCGGGTCCAGTATACCCACCAGAGGCAGAGAGAGAGAGAGAGAGAGAGAGAGAGAGAGAGAGAGAGAGAGAGAGAGAGAGAGAGAGAGAGAGAGAGAAACAGAGAGAGACAGAGAGAGCCAGAAAGAGAGACAGAGATTTGAATTGATTCGATTTCATTTGATTTGATGTGATATTTTTATTGGGCAAAAAGGAGTAAGACTCCGAATACACAAAAGTGGTGCAAAAAAGCAAAGTAAATGTACATAATATCGCTACAGACAAAAGACAAAAAATTAGAATTTGAAAATTAACGCGCGTAAGATAACTATAGCGACCTTGGGTAGAGGCAAGTAGAGGCAATTCGACAGCTTTATGAAGTGCTTTAGACCAGAGTTTGTGCAGTAGTTTTGGTCATAAAGCACTAACAATAACTGCATTATTACCATCTGTGCCAAAAGTAGAACTTGAAGTTAGACCTTTAAGAAAATGTTCGTTCTCAAAAACGAGGTCTTTGTTTGAAGGAGAGGATATTCTAAAGACTAGGCATTTTGTCTGAATAATGATCTCGGTTGCGGATGTGGATTTCCTTGGGCAGTCCAATTAATTGGTTTGACATTCAAGGTAGTTTTATTGTCGAGAAGATACGCTCTACCACCTCGCTGTCTGCAAGGTAACTGTCGGCAGGTATGTCGAAAACGAGGATCCCGCATATGTCTCTTGGATAAAGCAGCGAGTCGCGTCCGCCCGCTGTGTCCGCCAAACGGATGGAATCAAAGTACTTAGTCAAAGTACAAAGTCTCCAGTCGTTGGGCAGGTTGTCGAACTTTAATTGAATTCGCGAGACCGTACGCGCAAGAGTTTATTCAATACAGCTCGGGAACTCAGAAAGATGGCCGGCCATATCTGCGGTGCTGGTATTTGAAGCGAGCTAGTTTAAGTGAGAATTGGGAGGTGCGACGCCTCGAGATTGCTTGGTAACCTGCGAGTTGGAAGGCGAATTTGAGTAGTAGGAGTCAATTTCTTGCTGCTCGGAGGAGACCCGTGAGATGCTGCCCCCTCTCGGGACGTGGACGAGATAGACGCTTTCGTAACTCGGCAACGAGTGTGGCTCGTTTTTACCCGGAGTAATGGAAAAGCAGTTTACGTGAATTTGGTTGTTACAGCTAGGACATGACTCAGCATGATCTTTTCTGAAGATGCGGCGGCCAGAGACGAAGCAGATGTTGCGGGTGGTGTGAGGTTATTCAAAGTCCTGGAAACTCGACATGACTTTGTAGAACAGGTAGTAAGGTGGTGGCCAGTAGAGGTGATAGAGATATTGAAAATTTTCGCAAGAACCGCCAACTGCTCCCAGAAGACGCCACGTTCTAACGTGTTTGATTTTGCAAAACTTTTGGAGGTGAATAAAGGCTCTGGGCTATAAGTAGCGTACCTGCTTATATATTCAGCAAAACAGCCATTTCAATCCACCAGCCTATTCCAGTCTATACGGTGTAACAAAACTCTTGGTATATTACCATAAGTGAATCTTATACATGCATTTTGAAGCCATTGAAGTTGAAGATCACGAGTTTTGTCGACCCCATTATAGACTGCCGCGGCAAAATCCAGGTGCGGAAGAATCAGGGTCATGACCAGATATTTTCTTAAACCTTGAGTCATAGCATGTCAATGAACCCTCAGCGTACTAAGCGAAGACTGTACACTGTTTTGATTTGTCTCACATGTCTGGTCCAATTTAAGGTAGGAGAAATCCAGACTTCCAGGCACTTGATTTCCTTCTCATACGGTAAAAATGTTCCTGATATTGGGATTATCCTCATGTTCTCAAGGTCCCACCTTGAAAAAAAGCCTCACTGGCAAAGAGCATCACTTTAGTTTTATTTATATTCAAGGCTAAACCATTCATATTAGCCCAGTTCGCCACTGCTGATGCATCCTGCCTGACTTAACTAATGCCCTTCTCCAGATCCGCAGGATAAAGTGAATAATAAATTTGGGTGTCATCAGCGTAGATCATGTGAGAAGACCAGGTGAGTACCCTCGGAAGGTCATGGATAAAGAACGAAAATAGTACCCTGCGGTACTCCAGCATTCACATGCAACCAGTCTGAAACTTTCTTCTCATCATCAATCACCGCTTAAATGCGATCCGACAAATATGAAAGAGACGAGATGCATACGCCCATTCTCATCATCTTATTCAATAAGGGGTAATGTAGTACCGTAACGAAAGCTTTAGAGAAATAAAAAAAACCACAAGCGTAACTTTATGTGTGTCAATTCCATACCGTATATCATCTAATACATCCAGTAGAGCTGTCTACACACTATGGCCTTTACGGAATCCTGCTTTTCTCTCATCCAATAGCTGATGAGATTCCAGATTATTAAACAGTTGGGAATGTACCAACTTTTCGAGTATTTTTGAGGCTTCATGAAGTAGTGCTATTGGCCTAATGTCAGATATAGAACTGATTTTAGCTGTCTTTGCTAAAGGACGCAACATTACTCTTTTCCGTGAAGTGGGAAAAATTGATTCACTAATTGATCTATTGAGAATTTCAGTTAAAATCGGAACGACCCTCTCGGAGAGTGACTTTAGCTCTACTGATGATAATAAGTCAGGTCCAAATTGGACGGTCCGCAATGACTAAAGGTTGATTGAGCAAAGTCTGTAAATCTTCTGGATCAGTAGTAACATGAATGAAACTGACGCAAAATGATGCTTAAGTTCATTAGAACTAAAATGGAGACATGGCGAGGGTCGACTAATCATGGTGGTTTTTCACAGTGTTGAGTGCATTTAATATCATTCTTCGCAATGTACGAAATTCAAGTAAATTCAAACGACGTCCCGTTCTTGAGGTCCTCCTGTATGTTCTGTCACGATCACGCATCTTGATTCTCATCTCACCATTGACCCATGGTTTACTCCTTTTGCTTACTGTGGTCATACGAGAGGGAGCAATAGAGTCGAGAACAGCCAGTGTTTTAGTAGTGGAAGATTGAATACATTCATCTAAATCATTTTTATCCTCATAAATAATAAAGAGTAATGCAGTGGCAACCTCAATTAAATCCTCTGTGAATTTATTCAAGTTACGAGATTTAAAAGTACCTACCATGTTATCACGGGTTCTTTGGCTGCGGGCACGTGCAATGCCAAGAGGCACGTGATATTTTGGGCTATGGGTGCCGTTTAAAAGAGAAATAATAAACCCTTTTTTTTTATATTAATAATGATAGGGCGCCAGGCGCTGTGTCGAAGAGCAGCGCCACTCGTAATTTTCAATTGATCGTTCAATGAGACGACCAATAGAAAAAAAAAATATAGTACTTACTGTACGTAATTCGACTCGCACCTTGCTCAGTCGGAGTGTCGTGTGGTCGAAACGGCAGGTGCTTTGCTTATCAATAGGATAGGTAGCTTATAAACTAATAAATGAAATAATAAGCCAATAGATAAGACTAATGTCGCCTTTAATTTTCCTCTTTCAGGTGTTCTAAAAGGAATTACAAGGAGGCGGTAATATTTACAATATACACATAGGGTTTTAGTAATCAAAAGTGCAGAAGGCACTTGAACAGCACAAATGATTAAATACGTACGTCGAACGTGCAGCAGGCACGTGAAAACGCAAAAGATTTAGATTTTTGGTGCAGAAGGCACTAATAAAGTAATTGAAAAAAAAAAATCTGATTGCCTGAAGGGCTTATTCTCCACTTAATTAAAAATATTGAGGTTTACAAATATAATTAATATATTAAATTGGATAATGAAATTGAAAATAAATCAAAATATAAAAGAATCAATATAGGTTAGGAGTGCCTGAAGGGCTAACGCCGCGTGCTAAGGCAACTGGCGTATTTAACTGTACGTCGGCGTACAAAATATGGCCGAAAAGATTACTTAGCTTTACTACACCCTCGGCTTGCCGCGTTGCACCTCGTCGTGAGTTAGGCCCTCGTCCCGACGGATAACTAGTATTACTAGGCAGGCGGTAGCCTCCGGCGCCTGGACTTTTATTAATTATTGCTAAGTAGAGACATAAAGAAACCCCCGCGACGCGGATGTGGAGCTACGGCCGTCAGCGTCCAGCCTCGTTGCCAGCCAGGAGAAAAGTCGACGAGCTCGGCACGCCGATGCTCGACGGAAGCACGCTCACCCCTCTCCTCGAGATTCGTGGGTGTAGCCGATTGGCCAGTGCCGGTCGGACCATTGACGATCTCCTCTTTCTGTCGTTCTGGTTGCTCGTATCGTGGCTTCTGGAAGGTACAGGGCTTTAATTATGTCTCTCAGTACTTTTCCATGGAATTTAAATATTCAATATTTAATAAGCCTGATACTTAGGCAAGGCGGGAATCGCCATACATTCCAATTTATAGCGACAGTACAAATGAGAGGCAAAACTTAGCTTTTATAGATCTGCGTGGCCGATTGGTGCTATTGACGGCCTGTAGGCTTCCGAGTTAGTTATGCGAATGCAGTTGCAATGGGCTGGCGCTTTCTGTCGTAGTTCTCCGTAGGGTTCTCTCGTATTTATATTCATGTAAAATAAGTTGTTTTTCCTAATTTTAATTTCTATTTTTGAGTTTTGATTAATAACCTCAAGACGCATAGTGGAGGGACTTTCGTCCTGGTTGCTGAGGCAATGATTTTTTATATTTGCCGCGTTACAATGTTATGACCAGAACAGACCTTTAAAGTAAGAGCAATGTAGTTATGTCGGTCAATAAAGGGAGCAACGGATTTTGTATATTGCCCAACCTTACTTGAATCATTAATTAAAAATAGGTCCGACCAAGTATCAGAGTTCATCTGATCACGTGCGATAGTATGATGAGTCGCCTCAGATGGTATGAGATACAATGAAAGATCGTCTATGACACTCATTAGATAGCGCGTTAAAATCGCCTTTAATTATAATATCCGAATAATTTGGTAGATATTCTAATAATGTACTGAAAAATTGATTAGGATAAGCCGCCTTTGGACGTCGATAAACAACTGCAATAAAAAAATGATTATGCCCACTAATCAACTCAACAGCTAGGTATTCAGGAGTATGATTAAAGACTGGATCTGATGAGAACAGTACTTTACTCTTATATTTGTATGAAATATAAAGGACATTTCACTATTCCTTAACCAGTTAACCATTTTTGTAAAGAATATAACCATTCATACTAATTATTGAATCAGGGTCTTCGCGCTTTAAAAATGATTCAGAAATGACAATAACACCAGCTCTGAAATCAGCAATTTGGGCTTCAATAAGAAAATAATGGAGTATGATGCGATTTGCATTCCAGTGAAAAATCTTGAAGTGACTGTTTAGATTTATTTCCATTATACTTATTTTCGTGACTCGGTCAAAGCAACGTTGAGAGAGAGAAGACGGAGTATCCCCGCGCCTTCAGGAGCCAGAATGGAGTCGAATCTTCTTGTAATGTCTATTTCTAATCTGTAACAATTAACAAACGTCAATTTTCTAATATACAAACGTAAAGTAGAAAATTCTCGTGTAAAAACATTTCTATTAAAGTGTTTTTCGACGGTACAGTCTAGTTTTTTTATAATATTTGCAAATCGTAAATTAAAGTTTCTATTAGTGCAAGCATGACAATGGAGGGGTTTTATCAAAACAACATCATTTAAAGAGCTAAAAGAAGTAAATTTCTAACGAAATTTGAATAACGGCCATTTTTACCTCCAAAACTAGTTTTATTTTCTATCACGGACATGTTCGATAGTTAGAGATAAATATTACTTATAGTTTTAAATAACATATTTTTTCTAATTTCCTAAATGCAACAACTTGGTGGAAAATGATTATTTGTAAACAGTCACTAGAAAATTTGAAGATAGCTAAATTTTTTCTGACCAATGGCCATTTTTAAAAGGTAATAGACTATTTAAAGGTAAATGCTCAAATTTACTCTATATCAAAAGTTCACATCAAGTATATCGTCGCCTCCGAATAAAAACATTCTAACTCAGAAATCGCTTGGAAAATACGTTAACTCAGAATTCGCTTGGAGAACACGTTAACTCAGAAATCGCTTGGAGAACACGTTAACTCAGAATTCGCTTGGAGAACACGTCAACTCAAAAATCGCTTGGAAAACACGTTAACTCAGAATTCGCTTGGAGAACACGTTAACTCAGAAATCGCTTGGAGAACATGTTAACTCAGAAATCGCTTGGAAAACACGTTAACTCAAAATTCGCTTGGACAACACGTTAACTCAAAAATCGCTTGGAGAAGACTTTAACTCAAAAGTTGCTTGGAGAACACGTTAATTCAGAGGATGATTTTTGGCGCCTCGATTTAAGTTGGCACCACTGCCAAAAATTTTTAACAGTTCAAGAATAAATAAAAAAACTTTCATATATTTATACACGTATTTTTTTTTAATTTCTCTAAGCGTTCTTATTATACACTAATGCGTTCTCCTAAAAAAGGTGGAAAATTCTTTAAATATTTAAGAAAATCGTAGAAATTAGTGTTTTCGATAACTTTATGAAATCGATATGTACTATAAATCGTAGAATAAATATTTGAAAGAATTGGTATTGTGATGTGTTGGTACTTTCTTTTTATGAAATTGCATTATTTCATAATTATATTGTTTTTAATATAAATATTAAAAAATTTGCTTTGTTTAGTTTTAGCGATTATCTAAAAAATATTTTGTATGGGAAAAAGTTCAACTGTATTCCCCCTTGCGACGCAAAGTATACTTTATACACACACACACACACACACACACACACACACACACACATATATATATATATATATATATATATATATATTATAATTAAGTCAAAATTAAATTCATTATTTAAGTTAATTAATACAAAATTTAGCAGCATTGAATCAATTTAGAAATTCATATAATTAAGTAAGCTATTATCAAAGTGAACAGGGTGAATAGTTTTATTTACACTTCTGGAGTAATATCCGATAATCCCCTCAAATGAATTATATTATTATCCTCGCTTATGCTGAGGCGACAACTTTTATCTGAGAGAATATATACCTGTGTACTATATTTTTGCATAAATAATTATTAAAGATTATCAATATTGACTTTTTTTTCAAAATTAATTAAGTACACGATTTGTCGTAGCTTAGTGCTCTGAATTCGATTCTGTTCACGCATATGAATACCTAAATTCGATTTTTATGCATCTCATTTGAAAAAATATTGTTTGCAATATACTTATGCATTAGAAAACTACAACTTTGTGTGATAAAATAGCGCAGTAGTAACTTTTCACGCACTTGTTACGATATAGTACATTGCGAGCTTTATAATTATAAGTTTATTTTTAATTAATTAGTTTAAAATATTTAATAGTATAAAGCAGCTGTTTAATACATTTTAATATAATAAAGAGAAAAAATGGAGTCTTATATCGTTTTATCGAAGCGATATTAAAATATTTAAATGCGACGTAAAATTTATTTCTCCGTCATGTATATATTCAATAGAATTTTAGAAGTAGGGAGCAATATAACTATGTTGCACTCAAAGTATTAAAATAAAATTTTTTGTTCAAAGTTCAGCTTAAATATTTACTAACAAACGTGAATATTATGTATTTTATAGTTTAATAATTCATCTATTCATTTTTAACACAATATATTATTTTCAAAATCTTACAAATTTTGAGCTGAAAAAAATATTTATAAAACACATTGAAGCAAGTAAATAATTTTTAGAATAAAACGTAAATAATAAGAAAATAAAAACAACATTTTTACTTGCATGTTTACATTAAGCGTTTGATAATGATATTTGTGCTATATAATATGATATATAATATGTAATTAATTACTATTTACTAACTATACTAATATAAAATATATACTTACAAAAATAAATAATCAATTTTTTCCTCTTCTTTGTTTCTCTTTTTAGTATGTTTCGGTTTATTCCCAGCAAATACACCGTAGACAGTTACATGATTGTGATTTCGATTTTTGGTTATTATATTTACGTTTTTGTTCTATACATACACTCATCTCATCATCGCAAATCGCCTATCGATCCATATATATATATATATAATATATATATATATATATATATGCACTAGAAACTCCAAGCGCGCAAGAATTTTTTCGGTTCTTTGATATTTGTTGTTATATATATATATATATATATATATATATATATATATATATATATATATATCTTATTTATCATGTATGTATGTATAATTTTCATATACTTTTTATATAAATACTTTTCGTGTTATACTTTTCGTCGTAAGGGGGAATAAAGTTGAACTTTCTCCCATACAAAATATTTTTTAGATAATCGCAAAAACTAAACAAAGCAAATTTTTTAATGTTTAAATAATATTAAAAACAATACAATTATGAAATAATGCAATTTCATAAAAATAAAGTACCAACACATCACAATGTCAATTCTTTCAAATATTTATACTACGTTTTATAGTAGAAATAAATTTATGTACTTTTACACATTTATGGAGAGCCCGTATAAATATCGATTTCATAAAGTTATCGAAAACACTAATTTCTACGATTTTCTTAAATATTTAAAGAATTTTCCACCTTTTTTAGGAGAACGCATTAGTGTATAATAAGAACGCTTAGAGAAATTAAAAAAAAAATACGTGTATAAATATATGAAAGTTTTTTTATTTATTCTTGAACTGTTAAAAATTTTTGGCAGTGGTGCCAACTTAAATCGAGGCGCCAAAAATCATCCTCTGAATTAACGTGTTCTCCAAGCAACTTTTGAGTTAAAGTCTTCTCCAAGCGATTTTTGAGTTAACGTGTTGTCCAAGCGAATTTTGAGTTAACGTGTTTTCCAAGCGATTTCTGAGTTAACATGTTCTCCAAGCGATTTCTGAGTTAACGTGTTCTCCAAGCGAATTCTGAGTTAACTTGTTTTCCAAGCGATTTTTGAGTTGACGTGTTCTCCAAGCGAATTCTGAGTTAACGTGTTCTCCAAGCGATTTCTGAGTTAACGTGTTCTCCAAGCGAATTCTGAGTTAACGTATTTTCCAAGCGATTTCTGAGTTAGAATGTTTTTATTCGGAGGCGACGATATATACAATTAAAGAAAAAAGTTTGGTCCAATATGTTGATACGTTACAAAGTTATAGTAACAATAAAATATGTTACTAAATTTAGCCTCAAAGTTAGATCATGTACATAATTTGTAGACTCAATTTTTATCTAAATTTACTATCTGGGAAGAAATGTTTTTTCTGCGCAGGCGGACCGAAAGTAGCACTTAATAAGGTAATTTTGGCCTTCCTGTGCTGAAAAATAGTATATGTACCACGGCAGAAAAGAAGCTAAACTAAGACTGTCCGCTTCTTTTACGGTTTAGGTGCGTAATATACTATTCAAAATTAACAATTTTAGCCATTTCCCGGTGTTTTTATGGGTTTCAGATACAAATTTAAGTTTATTTAATTAGTTTGTTATTATTTGATGGAATCTTTTACATTTTTTAATTGCTTATATCAATTAAATTAAATTTGCAGTCAATTCATTAAACTAATTTAGCTTCTTATTTAAAGGTTTCATACAATTTTTATTTCAAATTTTAGATTCGAATTCACTGAAGGTATTTGTGTATGTATAAAGTTATTAAAAAGGTGTGTCATGTATGAAAATTGATACTATAGATTCAGAAAACTCGCCAGAAAACAGCTAGTGTTCTGTTCAAATAATAAATGTACCTGTCTTCCAACCATTAAAAATATTCAATGTTCTACTAGGCATAAATTGGGCAGTAGTGGATAGTCACCCTCCATTATTTTATTTTGGTTTTTTAGACGATCTTGTAGGGCAATTCACAGGGTGTTGAATAAATTTTAACACCTTTTCTTTTAATTAAAAATTGCGACGTTTCGTCTGATATTTTTTCAGACCTCTTCTGGCACTAATTTATTAACAGAGACACAAATATTAACAATTTTTCAAATTGAACATGAACAACAAGAAATAATTTTTTATATAAATAACACAAAAAACGCAATAATTACCAATATTGAAAAAAAGTTTAGCTCATCATCGAGCCATGTCAAGTCGGACTGACCGTTATAACAAGAAATAAACATATAGAGTATCTAACACTCTTACAATTTTCCAAGAAATTCACAGATGACTAGTGTATACATACGTATATACCTATATATACTGATTGTGAGTAATCTTAACAGCCGTTACAGTATGTTCTTATACAAGTAATTTAAACCCATTGTGTCTTCTTTTTTATTTAGTGTGTTTTTATGACTATTAATAAAAATCATTTCAGAAATTAACCGTTTTTTACGTACATTTTCTTTGTCTAATATTTGGACATTTTCAAAATCAAATTGATGGTTTTTATTCTTCATGTGTATAGCTACTACTGATTCAGTATTGTGTAATTTTTTATGTTCAAAAATTCTATCTTTTAACATTCGCTTAGTCTATGTAAATCGATTGACAATTTTTACAGTTAAATTTATATACTACACCACATGTATTTAACTTGCTAGTAGAATCTTTACCTAATTTTATTACGGAATTTAACTTATTTTCGATTCTTGGGATAATTGCTATGTTGTACTTTTTTAACAATCTACTAATTTTATTGTGAAATTCTGTATGATATGGTAAGGGTAAGACTGTAATTACTTGTTTTTTATTTTGTTTAACAACGTTGGTCAATCTTATTTTTCGTAACCTGGTGTTAATAGCATTATTAATAAAACATTTTGGATACTTGTTGTTTTGTAAGATTTTTTTGACAGTGTTTAAATTATCTTGGTGAAAAGTTGAATCCGATAGTAGTAATGCTCGATCTATTAAATTATATATAATGTTCTTTTTTTGACGGTTTGTATGATGAGAGTTGAAGTTTAAAACTCTGTCTGAATTCGATTCTTTACGATACCAGTTAGTTACAATTTTATTGTTTATTCTCATTAAACTTAAGTCTAAGAAGTTAATTTTATTATTTGTTTCCAATTCATGTGTGAATTTTAAATGTTCGTTTTGATTGTTAAAAACACTAATAACTAAATCTATTTCGTCTTTTTTAACACGTAGGATAGTATCGTCCACATATCTGTAGTAAAACAGTGGTATACAATTGTATGAGTTTTTTAATTTTAGTAAGCAAGCTTTTTCAAGGTCCTCCATTACAATGTCTGCTAGAATAGGTGAGATATTTGATCCCATCGGTGTTCCAAAATTTTGATGATAATATACACCATTAAATGTAAAAAACGTATTGTTAAATAAAAATTCTACAATATTGCGAATTTCATGGAACGGGATCTTACAAGTACTATTTATAGTTGAATAACGTCTGTCTAAACTATCTAAAACATCTTTACATGAAACATTTGTGTATAAAGAGACTACGTCAAGTGACAGGAAGATATAATCTTCAGGTAGCGATTTTTTTACCAACAAGTTCTTAAGTTTTAAACTATTGTCAATATGAGACTTCGGTGGAGGTAACGCAGTTTTTAATTCATTACATATTAGTTTTGATAAAAAATAAGTTGGGCTGTTTATGGTTGACACAATTGGTCTAAAAGGAATATCCTTTTTATGGATTTTTGGTAATCCATACGCTTTTGCCAAAGATGTATTAGTTTGTGTTAACTCATTATTGTGATAATTTTTTAGAAGTAAATCGTTGTCATTCAGTTTTTTTAAAATTGTATGTACATTAGATTGATTTAGCCAAAACACAATCAAAGCGTTTATTTCTTCTTAAATGCAAACACAACGATGTTATTCCGAATCACATTAGAAACATGAGTAAGCGTTTTTTCAACTTGAACTTCTTCAGTAGTTGCTATAAATATCGATTTTTATATCAAGTTAATAAACAATCCTACAGATTACTAAAATTTGAAATTAAAGACTTACATATACAAATTAACTATTTACATAAATCTTTAAATAAACTAAAAATTAAGATCATTCAATAGTGAACAATAATTATGTAATGAATCTCACAAAAACGACCATACCGAACGATGCATTAGATATTGTAAGTTTAGGCCCAAAATTTAATGTACAAAAAAATATGTGTAAAAAAGACGTAATTTCCATAGTCAAAAACGTTGAAACAAATTTAGATAAATTAGAAATAAATAATGAAGCCAAAAATGAGATACGAGAAGTCGTTGTAAAAAGTATAAAAAAGGAAATGAAAATAACACCACATATTTCTCTTAAAGAAAAACAGTTCATCAGTAAACTTAGTAACACAAAAAAATTTCTAAAAGAAAATACAGATCTGTTTTTTACGCACGCTGATAAAGGTAATATTACAGTTTGTTTAAATAAATCAGAATATTTGGAAAAAATGACAGCACTATTCAATGATAAAAAAGTTTATAAAATAGTCAATAAGAATCCGATTAAAAAATTACAATCTAATGTACATACAATTTTAAAAAAACTGAATGACAACGATTTACTTCTAAAAAATTATCACAATAATGAGTTAACACAAACTAATACATCTTTGGCAAAAGCGTATGAATTACCAAAAATCCATAAAAAGGATATTCCTTTTAGACCAATTGTGTCAACCATAAACAGCCCAACTTATTTTTTATCAAAACTAATATGTAATGAATTAAAAACTGCGTTACCTCCACCGAAGTCTCATATTGACAATAGTTTAAAACTTAGAACTTGTTGGTAAAAAAAATCGCTACTTGAAGATTTATATCTTCCTGTCACTTGACGTAGTCTCTTTATACACAAATGTTTCATGTAAAGATGTTTTAGATAGTTTAGACAGACGTTTATTCAACTATAAATAGTACTTGTAAGATCCCGTTCCATGAAATTCGCAATATTGTAGAATTTTATTTACAATACGTTTTTTACATTTAATGGTGTATATTATCATCAAAATTTTGGAACACCGAGGCTCAATATCTCACCTAGTCTAGGCAGACATTTAATGGAGGAACCTTGAAAAGCTTGCTTACTAAAATTAAAAATATACACCATTAAATGTAAAAAACGTATTGTTAAATAAAATTCTACAATATTGCGAATTTCATGGAACGGGATCTTACAAGTACTATTTATAGTTGAATAACGTCTGTCTAAACTATCTAAAACATCTTTACATGAAACATTTGTGTATAAAGAGACTACGTCAAGTGACAGGAAGATATAATCTTCAGGTAGCGATTTTTTTACCAACAAGTTCTTAAGTTTTAAACTATTGTCAATATGAGACTTCGGTGGAGGTAACGCAGTTTTTAATTCATTACATATTAGTTTTGATAAAAAATAAGTTGGGCTGTTTATGGTTGACACAATTGGTCTAAAGGAATATCCTTTTTATGGATTTTTGGTAATCCATACGCTTTTGCCAAAGATGTATTAGTTTGTGTTAACTCATTATTGTGATAATTTTTTAGAAGTAAATCGTTGTCATTCAGTTTTTTTAAAATTGTATGTACATTAGATTGATTTAGCCAAAACACAATCAAAGCGTTTATTTCTTCTTAAATGCAAACACAACGATGTTATTCCGAATCACATTAGAAACATGAGTAAGCGTTTTTTCAACTTGAACTTCTTCAGTAGTTGCTATAAATATCGATTTTTATATCAAGTTAATAAACAATCCTACAGATTACTAAAATTTGAAATTAAAGACTTACATATACAAATTAACTATTTACATAAATCTTTAAATAAACTAAAAATTAAGATCATTCAATAGTGAACAATAATTATGTAATGAATCTCACAAAAACGACCATACCGAACGATGCATTAGATATTGTAAGTTTAGGCCCAAAATTTAATGTACAAAAAAATATGTGTAAAAAAGACGTAATTTCCATAGTCAAAAACGTTGAAACAAATTTAGATAAATTAGAAATAAATAATGAAGCCAAAAATGAGATACGAGAAGTCGTTGTAAAAAGTATAAAAAAGGAAATGAAAATAACACCACATATTTCTCTTAAAGAAAAACAGTTCATCAGTAAACTTAGTAACACAAAAAAATTTCTAAAAGAAAATACAGATCTGTTTTTTACGCACGCTGATAAAGGTAATATTACAGTTTGTTTAAATAAATCAGAATATTTGGAAAAAATGACAGCACTATTCAATGATAAAAAAGTTTATAAAATAGTCAATAAGAATCCGATTAAAAATTACAATCTAATGTACATACAATTTTAAAAAAACTGAATGACAACGATTTACTTCTAAAAAATTATCACAATAATGAGTTAACACAAACTAATACATCTTTGGCAAAAGCGTATGAATTACCAAAAATCCATAAAAGGATATTCCTTTTAGACCAATTGTGTCAACCATAAACAGCCCAACTTATTTTTTATCAAAACTAATATGTAATGAATTAAAAACTGCGTTACCTCCACCGAAGTCTCATATTGACAATAGTTTAAAACTTAAGAACTTGTTGGTAAAAAATCGCTACTTGAAGATTATATCTTCCTGTCACTTGACGTAGTCTCTTTATACACAAATGTTTCATGTAAAGATGTTTTAGATAGTTTAGACAGACGTTATTCAACTATAAATAGTACTTGTAAGATCCCGTTCCATGAAATTCGCAATATTGTAGAATTTTTATTTAACAATACGTTTTTTACATTTAATGGTGTATATTATCATCAAAATTTTGGAACACCGATGGGATCAAATATCTCACCTATTCTAGCAGACATTGTAATGGAGGACCTTGAAAAAGCTTGCTTACTAAAATTAAAAAACTCATACAATTGTATACCACTGTTTTACTACAGATATGTGGACGATACTATCCTATGTGTTAAAAAAGACGAAATAGATTTAGTTATTAGTGTTTTTAACAATCAAAACGAACATTTAAAATTCACACATGAATTGGAAACAAATAATAAAATTAACTTCTTAGACTTAAGTTTAATGAGAATAAACAACAAAATTGTAACTAACTGGTATCGTAAAGAATCGAATTCAGACAGAGTTTTAAACTTCAACTCTCATCATACAGACCGTCAAAAAAAGAACATTATATATAATTTAATAGATCGAGCATTACTACTATCGGATTCAACTTTTCACCAAGATAATTTAAACACTGTCAAAAAAATCTTACAAAACAACAAGTATCCAAAATGTTTTATTAATAATGCTATTAACACCAGGTTACGAAAAATAAGATTGACCAACTTTGTTAAACAAAATAAAAAACAAGTAATTACAGTCTTACCCTTACCATATCATACAGAATTTCACAATAAAATTAGTAGATTGTTAAAAAAGTACAACATAGCAATTATCCCAAGAATCGTATTTGTAAGAGTGTTAGATACTCTATATGTTTATTTCTTGTTATAACGGTCAGTCCGACTTGACATGGCTCGATGATGAGCTAAACTTTTTTTCAATATTGGTAATTATTGCGTTTTTTGTGTTATTTATATAAAAAATTATTTCTTGTTGTTCATGTTCAATTTGAAAAATTGTTAATATTTGTGTCTCTGTTAATAAATTAGTGCCAGAAGAGGTCTGAAAAAATATCAGACGAAACGTCGCAATTTTTAATTAAAAGAAAAGGTGTTAAAATTTATTCAACACCCTGTGAACTGCCCTACAAGATCGTCTAAAAAACCAAGATAAATTGGGCATTTATTAAACTTTACTAAAAAATGGTTAGTATCAATAAAAATAATGTCTATTTCAAACCTCAAACCATAAAAATACAAATAAAAACAGTATATAAAAAAAATAACTTAATGCATTAATAAAAAAAATAAAACATTATTTACAAAACTAAGAAAAGAGGCGCCTGCATTTACCAATAATCTAACTGTGTGCTAACATGCTTTGAAACCAACATATTCAAGCGTTTTCGAGAAACATCTTACCAAAAATGTCTAGTTTTAAACCGATCTTAGGTCAGCCTTAAATTTTTAATAAACAACATTCATTTTCTTTTTTAATAAAAAGAAATATTTTTGAATATAGATTTATCCATGCTAACTATATTTTAAAGTAATAATTGAACATATATAACTATACAATTTCAGTAGCCCTTTCTCATAACAATTCGAGAATGTTGCTGAAAAATCAGTTATAGTCTTATACACTGAGAAAAATGTTATATTAAAAATTACTACGTTCATAGTAACAATGGCACATACACTCATAATGATAAAAATAAATATGTTACATAGTAAACAAGTTATAGCATGAATAAGATCGTATAAGTATTAAATTAACAATAAAGAATCAAACCAAATGCTCTGAAAAGTTAGTAAAACATTCACTTTAAAGTATTAAATTTAAGAAAACGTAGTAGATAAAAGATTTTACAAATTTGACGCTTATAAATAATCGCGCTTTTACATAATAATAATTGGGCCCAACGATTTTTAAGACTTTTACAACAGTGGTATCCTAATTGAAATATCGATCGGTTTTGAACTTTCCGACCATAACCATCGAAAAGCAATTAAAAAGCAATAAATAATGGCGTTGGATTGACTAAAAAATGTTAATTAGCAAAAAAGTTACGGAGGTTGCTGTGCTAGCTTAAAATTTAAATTAGCACAGCCGCTGTTTCTCGGAAACGGCTGGAGCAATAAAATCGAAATTGGTATCAATTGCGAGCAACAAATTAGCAACAAATTAATGAATAATAATAATTGGGCACAAACGATTTTTACAACGTTTTACAAAAGGTGGGATTCGCCGAGACTCGTAATTGGCATATCGATAGGTTTTGAAATTTCTGACCATAGCCATCCAAAAGCTATTAATAGCAACAAATAATGGCGTTGGATTGACTAAAAAATGTTGATTAGCAAAAAAGTTACAGAGGGTGCTGTGCTAGCTTAAGATTTAAGTTAGCACAGTCGCTGTTTCTCGGAAACGGCTGGAACAACAAAATTAATTTTGGCGCAAAATAGCAACAAATTGTGGTATATAAAAGTTTGGCCTATTAAAGTGGCTGTGTCAACTTAACAGACGTCAAAATTTGAATAAAACGGACACTGTCGGTATGATTACATCTGGAGCGCAGTTAATAAAAATGATCCTCCGACATGTAAAAATGTATAAAAGGAAATAAGATAAGAAAAAGTTAACAGTATTAATAACAGCGAAATGCAATAAATCACATATAAGAGAGAGAGAGAGAGAGAGAGAGAGAGAGAGTGAGAGAGAGAGAGAGAGAGAGAGAGAGAGAGAGAGAGAGAAAGGAGGGAGAGAGATAAGGTTTATTGGGCATTAGAAATTAAACCCCGATAGCACTAAATACAGGGTTGCCAGATGGCGATTTTTTTCTCTTTGTTGCTCTTGCTTAATAAATATCAATATAAGTAAGAGAGAAAAGGAAAAAAAATCGCCATCTGGTCACTCTGACTAAATATACAATGAATTAGTTAGGTACTAAATAAATGAATAACAAACATATATATATATATATATATATATATATCTCTCTATAATATATAAATATTTCGCCGCCGCCGCTGCCGCCGCCGCCGTGTCTAAGAATTCAGAATTCAACATATATATATATGTTTTATATATATATGTCATATATATGTTATATATATGTCATATATATATGTTATATATATGTCATATATATATGTTATATATATGTCATATATATATGTTATATATATGTCATATATATATGTTATATATATGTCATATATATATGTTATATATATATATATATCATATATATATGTTATATATATGTTATATATATGTCATATATATATAAGTGTGTGTGTGCATGTTTTTTTTTTTTTTTTTTCCGAAGAGGTGGAGAAATGCTTAATGCACCATGACTGGAGCCATGGGAGACTCCCCGTGTGTGGGACTCTCCTACCGAAGGATGTCGATAGGCATACCCACTAAAACTCCACCTCTTTCCTTACCTTTATTCCCCCGCGGGAGCCGCCGCAAGGCATTACTTCGCGGGGGGAGGCAACGGCTACACTAGCCCACTACCGCTGCCATCGCAACTCTTCTCTCCTCTTCTCTTCTGATGAGACCCAGCCTGTCCACTACGGACGTACAGAGGGTCACTACCGCGTTCCATCCCTCCTGGGAGTCAAGCAGGCACGCCCCGATGCTCTCAGGGGTGAGGGGACCGCTCCAAGTGACTTGAAACTGGTCCCGTTCCTCCCTGAAACGAGAACACCATAGGAGGACGTGTTCCACGTCTTCGTCCACCCCTGGACAAGCAGGGCACTCTGCGCTGCCGTAGACCCCTATACGAAATAGGTAGCTACGGAAGCATCCATGCCCGGTCAACACCTGGGTAAGCTGGAAACTGACGAAGCCGTGTTTCCTGCTCGCCCACTACCGGATCCGCGGGATGATGCGGTAGGTCCAGCGGCCGTCCCTGGCTGAGTCCCATCTCCGCTGCCACTCCTCTACGGTCCGCAATGACCATCGGTTATGGCAGCGATTCTGTTCTACGCGTCGCCCACCCTCACGGTGTCTTTCAGCTCTCTCGGCTGCCAGGAGGTCGAAGGGGGCGGTCCCCGCGATCACCGAGAGCGCAATGTCAGAAATGGTTCGGTACGCCCGGGCCACCCTTAGCGCGGCTATCCTGCAGGCTCTCTGACACGGAGCACCAAAGCTCTTGTGCCTGTTCAGGGCATCAGCCCAGATAGGAGCTTTGTATAAAATTACTGAGCTCACCACCGAGGCAAGGAGAGACCTTCGCGGTTGCTGGGGTCCCCCGATGTTGGGCATGATGCCCGCCAGCGCACGGGCCACCTTTGCCGCCTTTGAGCCTGCGTTCGCGAGATGGTGTTTGAACGACAGCCGCGCGTCTAGTGTGACCCCTAAATACTTCAACGTTTTCACCGACCGTATCCGTTCTTTACCTACCGTGAAGGTGGCGGTCCTCTCCTTTTTTGTGCGAGAGATGAGCACCGCCTCCGTTTTTTCCGCCGCCAGCCTAAGTCCGTGGTCTCTCAACCAAGTGGCGACCACTTCTATAGAGACGTCTCCGAGATATTCGATCTCTTCGACACTCTTTGCGACCACCACTAGCGCCACGTCGTCCGCGAAAGCCACCATCGAGACACCCTCCGGAAGTTGCTGCCTAAGCTGGCCGTCATATACAACGTTCCAGAGTAGGGGCCCAATGACCGAACCCTGCGGCACGCCTCCCGTGATGTTGTGGGAGTGCACACCGTCGTCGGTGTCGTAGAGCAGAGTACGGTCAGTCAGGTAACTCGAGGTGACCTCCCTGAGATAGAGTGGCACTTGGTAGTGCTGCAGGGACAGCATGATGTCGTCCCATCTGGCAGAGTTGAAGGCATTCCGGATGTCCAAGGTGATGATGGCACACATCCGCCTTGCACTCCGACCAGCATTGATGGCGTTTGTGGCTATGCCAACAACTCTGCCTACAGCATCCATGGTCGATCGACCCTTTCGAAAGCCGAACTGGTTGTCGGAGAGGTCTCCGGCCCGACCGATGGCCTCTGCAAGCCTGGCGCAGATCACCCGCTCCAGGAGCTTCCCAACTATATCCAGTAGACAGAGCGGGCGGTAAGATGATGGCTCCTCCGGGGGTTTGTTTCCCTTTGGTAGGAGTACCAGCCTCTGCGTCTTCCACTGGGCCGGGAAGCAACCTCCTCTTATGCATGCGTTGAATGCGTCCAGGAACAAGCCCGGAGCACTCATCGCCGCTGTCTTGACGGCCAGGCCAGGTATTCCGTCAGGCCCTGGGGCTTTACGTACGGAAATACCCTTAGCGGCCATCCTCAGTTCGGCTTCACTAATGTCTGGCGACTCGGCTGCACCAATGGTGGCCATCAGGCCCGTCTCTGCTGCCCTTTTCCGATGTTCTGGAAACAGGTGGCGGACGACTCCGTCCAGAAAAACTGGGTCAGTGGGTGCAACAGCTCCCCCGGGGTTGATCTTATTCATAACCGTTTTATACGGTCTGCCCCAGGGGTCGTGGTCCACCTCCTCACAGAGCTCCCGCCAACACTTTCTCTTGGCAGCCTTGATGGCCACCTTGAGATCCCTCCACTTTTGTTCGTATTCTGCGGAACGATCTTGGAACCGCGGTGTTTCCCTCGCTCTTTGGTGCAGCCTTCTGGCACGCAGGCACTCACGTCTCTTTTCTGCGATGTCCTCACTCCACCAGATTATCGGTGGGCGGCCGCGAGGGTTAAACTTCACGGCCATAGAGGCATCGCAAGCCGCTGTTAGGGCATTCGTGAGGCCTCGTGCTTTTTCTTCGGCGGTTCCCTCCACTTTTGCCCCCTCAAGGGAGCAGAGGAACGTCTCACGATCAAACGTGGCTGGTGCCCATCTCTCTCTTGCTCCTCTTCCTGCTCTCTTTGTCCTCCCGCTGGTCAGCTGGAGCTGGTACACGAGTGCTTGGTGGTCACTACCCGTGTAACGATCGCTAACTTTCCAGCCGAGTCCCCCTCTCCCCATCAATCTAGGATCGACGAAGGTGAGGTCGACTATGGACGACTTGCCGGCTTTTGTGAAAGTCGGCGTTGTCCCTGTGTTAGCGATCTCCAGCCCCAGTAGAGCGAACGCCTCGAGAAGTGCGCGACCACGCGCGTTGGTCTTGGCGCTACCCCAGTCCGTCGCCCAAGCATTAAAGTCCCCACCGATTGCGACCAGTAGCCGTGAGGACCGAGCACTGGTGACGACTGCATCCAGAGATCTCGCAAAGTTCTCGGTGGAATCGCTGGGCGGGAAGTAGCAGCTGTACATGCGTACCCCCGCCACCTCCACCCAGGTAAAGCTGGGAAGGGGGGGCGACCATCTTTCTGGAGATGTGTATATTTCCACATACCCAGATGGCCGCCTTGCCCGTGGCATCCCTTACCCAGTTCGACTTCTCGAGATCCCGGAACTCCTCGCTGATGATCGCTATGTCCGCTCTCCTCTCTGACCAGCTGGGACAGCAAGTCCTGGGCCACAGCGCAGTGGTTGAGGTGTATTTGGAGCACCTTAATCATTTTTGATGTGTGCTCCTTCCTCATGCGAGGTCTTGGCTTTGGCCTCGCAATCCACTGCTTTGTGGCCCTCTTGGCCGCACCGATAGCATTGCGCTGACCGGTCGACTGCGCTCTTGCACTCCCTCGCGATGTGTCCCGATTCGTGCCATCGGTAGCAGCGCGAGGATACCTCTCGCAGTCGAACTCTGCAATTTATCCATCCGATCCGGAGCTTCCCGTCTTGCAGCAGTTTTTTGGCTGCTACTGCCGGAAGCTGGATGGTCGCGGCTAGGGTGCCACTGTAGGACCCCCTGGTTTTAATATTATCCGGGGATACCACATTTGGCCCGATCTTTGCCGCAATCGCTGCGGCCACCTCCATTGTTGTCGTGGACTCGTCCATGTCCCTGATGGTGATGGACACTTTGTGAGTCAGCAGCTGGACCTCTGCTGACCCACTCAGGGTGGACGAGACCACTGTCCTCAGCTCCGCCGTTTCCGTTCCGGGTCGCCCCAGTTCGAGGAGGAGCTCTCCAGCCCTGGTGCGCCTGATACGCGTGACCCGTTCTCCTAGTGCCTTTGGCTCCGGTGCAGCCTTGACCTTCCGGAGAATGTCAGCGTAGGAAGAGCCCCCGCTAGGTGTCTTGATCTTGATGGCATCTGGGCGTGGGGGTCTTACTCCGGCCTTAGGCTCTGCCGTGCCTTTGGTCGGTTTGCTGTCACGTTTCTGCTGTTCATGCTGCTTCGGCTGGCTGTTCTTCATCTTCTTCTTCTTGCCCTTCTTCACTACTGTGACCCAGTCAGGGACTTTTGACTGGTTCCCACTCGTCTTAGGAACGGATGGCGAAGCATGTGTGCATGTGTGTGTGTGTGTGCTTGCGTGTGCTTGCGTGTGCGCGCGCGCGCGCGTGTGTGTGTGTGTGTGTGTGTGTGTGAACATACACTTTTCCAAATATCCATATGTGATATATACAATGGGTTAAAAATTAAATACATTAATTATTACATTTTTAAGATAATTCTATTATAAACAGTAATGGCAAAAGCAAATTCAAATTTTAACAGTGGCAATATAAAATACGAATTACATTTCAAAAGTTTTTCGAAAATTATTATTTTAGTAGTTTTTAATTTAAATTTTATTCAAATCAAATTTAAAAATTGTTTGGAGATTACGTATATTTATATAAAACAATATTTTAAATAAACAAGTATGTATTATTAGATACAAAAGGTTATTTAAGGAATGCCTTTGTTTATAATAATTAAAATAAATATATGGGCTCTGTAACTAAAGGGAAAAATAAATTGGATATAATTAGGGATTAAAACGCAAATTTTGAAAGAGGGTGCAAATTACGAATTACGGGAGAAATGGAAGAAACAGGTTTTTATTTATATACCGCTAAAATGTTATAAATAATTCTTTAAAACTAATACAAAAATTAATTTAATTAAGAAGAAAGTTTAATTACTCTAAAAGTACAAAATATTAATGACATATAGAACTCTTGGCGATGACTTAAATAAATTAATTTTAGGAGGTAAAGTTCTGTTTAGATCCGTTTAAAGTAATCTAAAATTTTAATAGGTTTTTACTAAATACTACAATTAAGTATATGCACTTTACTATTTTTGGTAAGTTAATTGTTCATTACCACATATATATATATTATATATATTACACCTTTGGTGTAAGTTATGTGCTAAAATACGTGAAAATTAGTGATTTTATGAGGTTTATGAGGCATAACTTACAACAGCGGTCTTGGCCGATAAGCTAACCCAAGCCATTCGAAAGCTCGCGAAAAATGTGAACTTTTGAGAGGTGTTAGATTAAAATCGATTATGGTGTGGTACCTTTTTTTGATATTCAATATGTCCGGGTGTTCTATCTCTTCGAGATTTCAAAATTAATAAATGTAACCAGGGTAGATAAGTTCTAAAGATTAATTTAAACAAAAGTTGTTTGTAATGTTTTTTAAAAAAAATAAACGTATTTTGAGATAAATGGCTTTAAAAATAGAAGTTTTTCTAATAAATTGAAAAATTTCCACTTTTTATGGTCGAATAACTCTTAAGCAAATTATTTTTAACACTTAAATTTTTTTTGTATGTTCTGGAAGATGTTTCCAGCCTGTTCTCAAATTTTGGAGTGATTTAAAATTTTCATCGCACCACTTGACGTGAAATAGCCCATATATATGTATATATATGTATGTATGTATGTGGGTGTGTGTGCGTGCGGCGGAATATTTATATAATATATATATATATATATATTTTAAAATTGTTTTTTCAAGAATACATAATATATGTATTTTTTCCGTGCGCAAAAAAAAGTTGTGAACATAACTTGAAAGAACGTGTATTTGTTTACTCATTCTTGATAAAACTCATAAAAATTTTAAACGTATACTCAATAATAATAACGGATCTAAAATTGAATGTAATGCTTTAAATACAAATGTAAAATTGTTTGAAGATGAAATAAATATTAATCAAGTATAACATACACTTTTCCAAATATCCATATGATATATACAATGGGTTAAAAATTAAATATATTAATTATTGCATTTTTAAGATAATACTATTATAAACAGTATAGGCAAAAGAAAATTCAAATTTTAACAGTTGTTCCGTTGTCACAAACTTGAAACTTACACAATTTTAGAACAATCTTGAAATGATGTAAATGCGCGACGTAAAGAGGGCAGTAATTGCGATGGTGGTGGTTGGCGCGCGGACAGGTAGGACCGGGAAGCATGCGAAAGAGCGAGTCAGTTGAGTGTCGGCTATCGAGGAAGCTACATCGTTTGGCAAGTGCGTAAAATCGGCCTTTACGGCAAATTCAAAAATCGGCCTTTACGGCAAATTCATAAATCGGCCTTTATGGCAATTTCATTAATCGGCTTTTGCGGCAGTCTAATAAAAATCGGCCCTTGTGGCATCAAATAAAATCGAAGGCCTTTCGGGCTAATAAATCAGCCATTCCGGCATTATCTTTTCGTTAACACCTTCGGAGATCGACGAGTGTTAATCTATCATTCGGTCATTACGACCTTATTATCAATCGAGTGCATGTGTTGGTAATGAAAGGCGGTTTTTAGTGCGTGTGTGAAGTTACGCGTATTTCATTTTTCTTTGTGTAAAGATCGATTTGTACAATAACTTTTAAATAATAAAGTTTGGGTTTTTTATGCCATCTTAGGCTTTTTCCCAACAAAAAAAATATATTGTCTTTTAATTTAAAATAATTCCTAAATTCATATTTAATATTCTTACGTTTCTCCTACTTTTTGCATGTGCTAATTCATAAATTAGATGTTACAAATAATTTAATCATTAACATAGCTGACTTACCACCTAAGGTAAGCCAGCCAATCGTCGAAGATTCAAACATGGTGCCTCCTGTGAGGTTTTAAAACCTCTATTATTTCACGTCTTCGTCACACACGAACGAAAAACCAGCAGATACGCGCGATCAACCGGCGAGATCGGGCAACGCGTCGATACCGCGAATTCGTTCGGCTTCTCCGAACAGGCAGTTGCTGTGAACAACACAACGAATGTCATCGTTACTGATCTGATCGCTGCTGAGATCATCTTTAGTATTGCCGTCATTTTTGTCACTCCCGCTAAAGGACGACTTCCACCCAGTTGGCCAAAGGACGTTTCTCTTCGATTTAAAGATAAGGAATCATTTTTATGTTTAATTATTAACGTAATTTACATGTCTGTAGACATAAGCATATGTTTTCTAGTAACTGAGTTATTCGGATTCGTTTGTCTCTTGTTTGTGTTTCATATAACGTTCGTAACTGTAAGGTAACTGTAAAGTTAAATTTTATACCAACCTAATATTTTGAATTTGATTTGTTTTGTCACCAATTAAAGTGATTATTTCAATTTGATTTAATCACGTCTATAATTTTAATTAAAGTAAGTTAATGCATCAATATTGTGATTTACTTGTAAATTATTAACATTTTTATTTTTTGCTTTACTTAAAAGGAAATTATTAAAAATGGCAAACGATAGGCAAACCCGAATTAACTACCTTACTCAAAAGAGACTTGCGTTTGAGGATCAGGTAAATCGTTTGAAAGAATATTTAAATAAAACAGATCTAAATAAGACGGTAGCGAAATTACGGGCAACTTCCCTGTCATATCTCTACAAAGAATATCTTAAATATCACGACGAATTAGCATTGTTGGATAGTGAAAATCCTCTTTTAGGGTCATTTATCGACCTCGAATCGACCTATTTCGAAGTGATGGCTGAGGTTAAGGATTTTGAACAGGTAGATGTCAACACTAGTATAAATAACGTGACTATCACTGAAAAACATGAGGATCCCAAATTACCTCAAATTAATATACCTACTTTCGATGGCAGCCATGATCAATGGTTAATTTTTAAAAATAAGTTTGAGGTCCTCGTTCATACTCGAAATAATATTAGCAATCTTATTAAACACACTCAGCTCGAAAATGCCCTTACCGGAGACGCGCTGACAAAAATTAGTGAATTTCCTCCTAGCGAAGAAAATTATCCAAAGGCATGGCAACCTCTTCTCGATTCGTACGATCAAAAGCGCATGTTGGTTGTAGATCATTTAGATGCAATTTTTGATCTTCCAGTAGTTCTTAAAGCGACCGTTCCCGATTTATCGATGCTGGTTGACAAAACCAAACAACATTTACACATGTTAAAACAACTTGAGGTTACGGTTGCAGATATAGTTATTATTCGAATCCTCGAACGACGTCTTCCTACTACCACTAGGATTAAATGGGAAGAAACTCTTGATGTAAATAAACTACCAACATTAGATCAATTTTATACTTTTATTCAAAATACAGTTTTTAAACTTCGTTCATTGCAAAAGATCCCGTCACTTGGTCATGGTGGTGGTAGAAAAAGGTCGGGAGAGATGAGCGCACAGCCCCAATCCAAGAGTTCTAAAATTAACGCACGATCTTTAGTTACAACGTCGACGTTGACTTCGACCTCGACTCCTCTAGCCTCAAACCTTTGTCTGAATTGTAAAGGATCTCATCATCTATACAAATGCCCTGTGTTTAATCAAGCTACTGTATCACAACGATGGCAATTGGTAAGATCGAACAAACTTTGTCGTAATTGCTTGTACGTTCATCAACTTCCCTGCAAGAGCAATAAACGATGCAAAAAATGCAATCGAGAGCATCACACTCTCTTGCATAACGAGAAAGACTCCCAACGGTCAAACGTTCCGAACGCTACACTTGGCAATGAGAAATCTTCAACGCCAATTAATCCCACTTCATGACTAACACGATATTCATACGTTTCGGTAGCTTTTCCATCAGATTCGCAATTGATGACTACGGCAATAGTCAAGGTCAGGGATAGACAGGGAAAGTTGAGTACGGCACGCGCTTTACTAGATTCATGTTCGACTGTCAATCTGATTACTGAAAATTTAGCTAGATCGTTGAAGTTACCAAAACAAGGTTGTTCAATCAATATTGGCGCGGTAAATAATTTATACACTGTTTCAAATCACTATATGAGAATCATTTTTTATTCAATCTATAATGATGTCAAACATGAATTAAATTTTTTGATCGTTCCTAACATCGCCACAGCCGTGCCAAGCGAAACTTTTCCTCGTCACCGATTCAATATTCCAAAGAATCTTCAATTGGCCGATCCTCAATTTCACTTACCTCAACCAGTGGATTTGTTGCTTGCTTCAAACACTACAGTATCAATTTTAGCGGTGGGTCAAATTAAACTTTATTCTCAGAAGTCAAAGATTATTCTGCAAAAAACTATGTTGGGTTGGATCATCGCCGGAGGAGATGAAAATCTCTCTTCATCGAAACAAACAATTTGCAATGTAGCCCAAGTGGATAAACTCATTGAGCGTTTTTGGCTGATTGAAGATTTTAATCATGAACCTGCTAAATCTCGAGACGAACTCGCGTGTGAAAAACATTACACCGCTCATACTCAACGTGATAGTACGGGTCGATACGTTGTGCGTTTGCCCTTCAGAGACAGTAAATTTAATTTAGGAACCTATCGAGCACAAGCTCTGAAGCGTACATACGCTCTCGAACGAAAGTTTACCTCGAATCCTGGGTTTAAAGCGGATTACGCCAGTGTGATGGAGGAGTATATCGCTCTCGGTCATATGTCACTGTGTGACGATGAAGAGGATGGATATTATTTACCGCACCATGCCGTGATCAAGGATTCGAGTGACACGACTAAACTTCGGGTAGTGTTTGACGCTTCGGCGAAAACTTCCACCGGTATCTCGCTCAACGAAACACTCATGATTGGCCCCACCATCCAAAATACAATTTTCGAGCAAGTCCTTCGTTTTCGGAAACATTTGTACGTCATCACGGCAGACATTGAAAAAATGTATCGCCAAATATGGATTCATCCCGAGGATCGGAAATTTCAAAAAATTCTTTGGTTTTATCAAGGTAAACTCAGGACCTTTCAACTCAACACCGTCACTTTCGGTACCGCGCCAGCCCCGTTCTTGGCTGTACGAACGCTTCAACAATTAGCTCGGGATGAGGCTCACCGATTTCCTCGTGCTAGTGAACGTCTTCTTCGTGATTTTTATGTTGACGATTTCGTTTCTGGTGCGGATTCACTCGAAGAGATTCTCATCATACGGGATGAAATGATGGCATTATTAAAGTGTGGCGGTTTCCATATTAGACAATGGGCTTCGAATCACGAATCTGCGCTAAGTTCTATCGACAAGAGTGTCTTCGATTTCGATTGTATGATCAAGGTGGAGCCGATCCAAAAAACCCTTGGAATCATTTGGGATTCTCAGAACGATCTATTACGATATTCTCTTTCATCAGAAAATGCTAGTTCCCCCGCTACGAAACGAAAACTGTTCTCAGAATTGTCAAAGATTTTTGATCCTCTTGGGTTATTGGGACCTGTACTCTTATACGCAAAGATTCTCATGCAAGAGTGTTGGAAAGCAAGAATTACTTGGGATGAATCTCTTCCTCAAGACATTTTCACTAAATGGAAATTGTTTACCGATCAATTAGGATTTTTAAAGGACATTTCTATTCCTAGACAGGTGTTAATTTCAAATCCAATTAAAATCACTATCCACGGATTTTGCGATGCTTCCCTCCACGGATATGGAGCTTGCCTTTATATCAGATCAACTGATTCATTGGAAAACGTGTCAATTAAATTAGCTTGTAGCAAATCTAGAGTTGCACCTTTAAAGGGTATTACAATTCCACGATTAGAGCTTTGTGCAGCATCGTTGCTTAAAGATCTTTATGTAAAGGCTAGATCTCAATTCGATTTTCCAATGGATCAGGTGACTCTGTGGTCAGATTCTACCATCGTTCTGTGTTGGCTTAAAAAGGCTCCTCATCTTTTAAGAGCTTTTGAATCTAATAGAGTCGCCAACATTCAAACACTAGAAGGTCAGGTCGAGTGGAAACACGTTCGATCGGAGGACAATCCGGCTGATTCTCTCTCCAGGGGGCAGTTGCCTTCTGAATTTATTGAAAACCGTCTGTGGACTTCCGGTCCAAAGTGGTTAGCTTGGCCTGAATGCGAATGGCCTCGTCCGGTCGAGTTGATTCCATCCGAACTACCTGCATTGAAACAGGGTATATGTTTGATAACAAATCCTATAAAAATCAATATCTATGCGCGTTTTTCAAAGTTCGAACGTTTTGTTAGAGCGGTCGCTTATCTTTTGCGGTGGAAAAATTTAAAATCCAATCGAGGTAGTCCTCTTTTAGTCGTAGAAGTTCAAGAAGCGGAGTTACGTATTTTTGCCGCAATTCAATACGAAAGATTTAGTTCTGAAATCCGAATCTTATCTAAGAATCAAGCTTCAATGAACAAGGGGGAATCTGCCACATTTAGAAGGGGCACTAACTTCGACAGATTACATCCCTTTCTTGATGAAAGGGGACTCATTCGTGTAGGCGGACGTCTTAAAAGATCTGCTCTCCCATATAATCAAAAACATCCGATATTGTTACCCAGTAAACATCCCGTAACGGATATGATTATTCGACAAGCTCATCTGTCTAGCCTCCACGCCGGTATTCAAGCCACGCTTTATTGCGTTCGTGAAAGATTTTGGATTTTAAATGGAAAGGATCAAGTAAGACACATTATACATCATTGTATAGATTGCATTCGCCATAAACCCAAAATAGGTCACGCACAGATGGCAGATTTGCCTGAAGCACGAATAAATGAAGCTCCGGCCTTTTGCAAAACTGGTGTTGATTTTTTCGGGCCTATTCTTATTAAAGAAAAGAAATTCCGAAATAAAACTACTCTCAAGACTTACGGTTGCGTGTTCGTGTGTATGGTTTCCAAAGCTGTGCACATTGAGCTAGCGATTGATCTTTCGACACAGGGTTTTTTAGCGGCATTTCGCAGATTCATCAGCCGTAGAGGCGTTCCCGAGGATGTCTATTCCGATAACGGAACAAATTTTGTTGGGGCATCTAATGAGCTCCGAAAAATCTATAATCTCTTCGAAACGCCAGACTTCCGTAAATCTATCATCAGCTATGCCATATCAAAACGAATTCAATGGCATTTCAATCCGCCATTATCCCCACATTTTGGAGGTCTTTGGGAAGCAGCCGTAAAAAGTTTTAAACATCATTTGAAAAGAGTTTTAAAGAGTCAGCTACTTACGTATGAACAAATTAATACGCTTTTAATTGAAATCGAAGCAATGTTAAATTCGCGACCTTTATATGCTCTTTCGGCTGATCCCAATGACCCCCTAGCTATTTCACCAGCTTATTTATTAACAGGTCGACCGTTCAATGTCTTACCGGAAACCTCTTTGCTTTCTATTCCAGAAAATCGACTTTCCACCTACAATTTCATTACCAGAGCCAAACAGAATTTTTGGGAAAAATGGCACAAGGAATATCTTCACGAACTCCAAATTCGACAAAAATGGATAGATTCTACTGTTGAATTAACTGTTGGATCGGTTGTCATCCTCTTAGATGACATAAAAACTAGTTCAACGTGGCCACTGGGTGTGATCGTCGAAGTGCGTCCTGGGAGTGACAACATTGCCAGGGTCGCCATAGTGAAGACTACGACTGGACTTTATGAGCGCAACATCACCCGTTTATGTCCTCTTCCTATAATCAAAGAATGACATTCTGCTTAGTTTGTGTGTAGATTAAGAGTTCTTGTTTGCGTTCATTTATTGCGTTCACTGCCTTTATTTATTTATTTTGTTTTATTTTCAATGCATTCGATCTGTGATCATTACACCAAATCAACGGATTAGTCCCTCCAACGGAAACTGATTCTTTGTCTATTCATGTACTTAGACTAAATTCATAGCATAAGTTATATTATCTCATCCGCATGCATGCGACATTAAAAAAAAAATTGTTTTTTCTTTTTCTTTCTTTTTAGAAGTGCGTTTCACTTTATGTAAATAATTATGTTAATTTACTGCGTCAATGTTTATGCATTATACATTTCGCAGCTTTCGCCGGGAGTCTGTTCCGTTGTCACAAACTTGAAACTTACACAATTTTAGAACAATCTTGAAATGATGTAAATGCGCGACGTAAAGAGGGCAGTAATTGCGATGGTGGTGGTTGGCGCGCGGACAGGTAGGACCGGGAAGCATGCGAAAGAGCGAGTCAGTTGAGTGTCGGCTATCGAGGAAGCTACATCGTTTGGCAAGTGCGTAAAATCGGCCTTTACGGCAAATTCAAAAATCGGCCTTTACGGCAAATTCATAAATCGGCCTGTATGGCAATTTCATTAATCGGCTTTTGCGGCAGTCTAATAAAAATCGGCCCTTGTGGCATCAAATAAAATCGAAGGCCTTTCGGGCTAATAAATCAGCCATTCCGGCATTATCTTTTCGTTAACACCTTCGGAGATCGACGAGTGTTAATCTATCATTCGGTCATTACGACCTTATTATCAATCGAGTGCATGTGTTGGTAATGAAAGGCGGTTTTTAGTGCGTGTGTGAAGTTACGCGTATTTCATTTTTCTTTGTGTAAAGATCGATTTGTACAATAACTTTTAAATAATAAAGTTTGGGTTTTTTATGCCATCTTAGGCTTTTTCCCAACAAAAAAAATATATTGTCTTTTAATTTAAAATAATTCCTAAATTCATATATTCTTACGTTTCTCCTACTTTTTGCATGTGCTAATTCATAAATTAGATGTTACAAATAATTTAATCATTAACATAGCTGACTTACCACCTAAGGTAAGCCAGCCAATCGTCGAAGATTCAAACAACAGTGGCAATATAAAATACGAATTACATTTGAATAGATTTTCAAAAACTATTAATTTAGGAGCATTTAATTTAAATATTTTTTAAATTAATATTTCAAAATTGTATGGATATATAAATGTGTAGATAATTTATATTTATATAACACAATATTTTAAATAAACAAGTATGTATTTATTAGAAACAGAAGGATATTTAAGAAATGAATTTGTTTATAATAATCAAAATAAATATTTGGGCTTTGCATAGTAAAAATAAATTGGATATAATTATGGATTAAAATGCAAATTTTGAAAGAGGGTGCAAATTACGATTCACGAGAGAAATGGAAGAAACAGGTTTATATTTATATAGCGCTAAAATTTTATAAATAATTCTTTAAAACTAATACAAAAATTAATTTAATTAAGAAGAAAATTTTATTACTCTAAAAGTACAAAATATTAATGACATAGAACTTTTGGCGATGATCGTTCGTCATTAAATAAATTAATTTTAGGAGGTGAAGTTCTATTTATAACCGTTTCAAATAATCCAAAATTTTAATAAGTTGTTAACTAAAATACTACAATTTAGTAAGTATATATACTTTACTATTTTTGGTAAGTTAATTTTTCATTAACATTTATAATTATTAAAATATAAATTTAAGCTTTATAAGAATTCATATAGTTTAAAATTTACAGTTAACATTTAATATGTCTCTATTTTCTTTATTATTTTTATTCTGATTTCATTACTCTAAATTTTGGTAAACTTTTATTTATAAATTATAATAACTATAGCAATACCTTCAAGGTGTTGTGTGAATCTGTTTAATTTTTAAGGTGTCCATGGTAGTGAAAAAATAATACAATTTAAAACATTAATTTAAATAAATTAATTACGAAAAACCTTTTTCGAAATTAAAAATAGGGGGTTGGCGCGCGAAGCGCGCAAGGGGGCGAAGCCCCCCTAGTATATATATATATATACAAATAAACACATGACGGATTAATAAAATTAATCGTTTAAGCAAAAAATTGAATACATAAAGTAACAATACATAATTACAGGCAACATAGAAAGAAAGTAAAAACCGATGCATCATGGTGAAAATGCAAGAATAGTGGTGGGTGAGCTGATGATTCCCTCACGTTCCATTCTGACAGACTAGACGGCTTCATCGAATCCAAAATCGTCTAACGTAATATTTTTTTTTTTTTGTTATTTAACGTCACTCAATTTATGCTGCCAGGGCTAATCAGCGACGGAGGTGAACGGTGTGTTTGTAAACAAAGCACATGTAGTTGAAACAGTGGTGCTTGTGTCCATCGGAAGATATCATCGGTCACTGTAATTAGTCTAATAATTACAGTTTCCTGTCCTCCCGATGGAACCACCGCGATCCTCTTTACATTTTCGCGTCCCTAACGTTCCCTATAGTTCAGATGCCCGTGCCTCTCATGCACTGACAAGTGCACGAAACGCACGCGCACCTGAACTGGCGTCACATTATAGTGCCACGCCGAGCCACTGAGTCGCGGTGTTCGAAAAATGCACATGAAAAAATTTTCAGAGGTACACGTCTGGGATCGAACCCACGACCCTCGGTGTGAGAGTCGGGAGCTCTACCCATGAGCCACCGCGGCTCCTAACGTAATATTTCGTCCTAATACCACGTATAAGTTATTTATTAATTAGTAGGGACAACGGCTTCAAAGAACACGTTGCTTCTGTCGCCACAAAATCGAGGAGTCGATCTTGCGAGACACGGTAGCGGAAATTGGTCGATCTCCTACGTACTAACTTGTGGGAAATACGGAAACGGAGGGGAAACGGTTGTATTTATGTTAATTATATAAACAACCAATTAATAATTATTAAACAGATATTTATTCCAATAACAATTACTACATCGGAATTCTGGACAATAAGTACGGTATATTCCCCTTTCGCGTGGTGCTTGGCGGCAAGCGGGGAGCTTGTCCCCCGCGCTCGTTCCGCGCAAAGCATGTCGAATTCGGTAACACTGGTGTGCTACCGAACATTCACATAAACATTCACTCTAGCACACTATAATTATGAGGCCGAATAACGTCGGGTACGTACCTGGCTAATTGGTCCATGCACCTTGACGAAGTTGGACACTCCGACGTATCCTGGCCGCTGGATGCGGCCCAGTGTTCCGTCGTCCTTGGGCACATGCAGGCGCGGCTCGATGCTGCGGCGATTCAAGTACCTCGGGCAGAGACTCGATCCAAAGTATTTGATCCATCGCACTGCACTAGGTTCACTCTATGCATATGACACGCACGAATCACCCGCAATAAACGGCTTCTCGGTGGCCGGACGAACCGAATTAGTACAAACCCGTGTCATAGTATGGAGGATCACATGTGTGGTTTTTATATGCGATCTCAGTCACGACCGGTCTGGTACTATTATTTAATACAATTACAAACTATAAACGCAGTGGAGGCATATTTGCAATGCATATATTACATAAATTATAAGTACAAAAGTTTGAATTATGTTAAAATGCTCTCAGAAATTGAAAAATACGACCTCAAACATAACCTCTCTTAGTTAATAGGCAACAAAGATTAGATTGAATTTTATAAAAACTGGATAATTTTCTAACATATACAGTTTGTATAACATCGCAATTACAACCTCGAGAACAACGTAAATGGAATTTCTTGACTCCAGCGCGAGTAAATAAATAAAATAGTATTCTATTCGAAGAGAGCACGAAATTATTATGTAAACGAAGCATTAAAGGAATCGACCAACATACAGAAACCAGTAGAGCAGAATCAACAAATCCAAAGATTCAAGAGGTGAAAAAAGAAAATAAAGCTGAATGAAAGAAATTATGCGTATACCGATGATATTAAGCGCGTATTGAAATAAATCTCAGAGAAACATAAAAATATGTGTGATTAACATAATACGATAAATTGGAACGCATAGGAAAAATATGTTAAAAAATATATATGTACAAACGCATATAAATAAAGAAACAAGTTTTTAAAGTTTTTTTAGTATTATGTTACAGACAAAATGGAGAATATTATGTGCGCATTTTTCAGCGTGATTCACGTTGTGATTGCGACGACTCAAAATAAGGCAATTATAACAGAGCGAAATAACCCCGGCATCATTTTTAATCGATTGCAAGAAATAGACTTTATTAAACAAGAATGGTGTATAATAACTACAATTGACACGCAGAAAGTTTTCGGAATCCAAGAAAATTTTACAAAAATAATACAAGATATTGTACAATCCGACACGTATACAAGGCTAAAGGACGCGGTAACGATAAGTAGAATTTATTTATTACAAGAAAAAATGCGCGAGTTCTCTAGAATAAGAAACTTTTGTATCACTTCAGCGACTTCATATTTGTCAGGGGACGAAGTTTTAGATAAGGGGGGGGGCGCATTTACAAAATATTCATTACTAGATATAGTATCAATTATTACGCAAATGAGACATCACTCTCGAGAAGCAATGTTAGGAAGAGGTACAGCAAAGGCATACATAGATAATGAAATCATGCAAACTTTAGAGAAAATGTCTGTAGAAATGAAGCAACTGGAAGCAATATTACAAATACTACAAGGAGAAAAAGGAGTAATAGATATCGACAAATCAAGAGTTGAGGAAACAATCAAGCGATCTGAACCTAGAGAGATTATTCCTACTGGATTACGGCAGCACGGAAGAAGTCGAACGACCAGCTCGTTGCGTGGAATGTGGTGTAAGGGTGAAAAACACGCGGCATTATTGTTCGCGATGTGAATTCATTGGCTGATTTGACATCCCCAGATACCAAAGATTGAATTGTTGCTGCATCTGGGAATACGGAGATTTATCACTCCACGACTGCGATTCATGCAAGGAGGAAGTATAAGAGCTCCTCAGAAGACAAACTAGGATAGCTGGACAAGAATATTAACAAAATAAATGATTTCTTCCTTACTTTGAGCCTTTCCTTCCTCATGCTTATTTTCTTTTCTCTCCTTTTTCCTCTTTTGGATTTACTAGAATAAGTGCACAAAATGAAAGAAAAATAAAAAAATATATATATATTATATAAATATATATAATAAAGTATATATAAACAAAATACACTAATATATTTATACAAATTTATATAGCAATAATTGTAATATCTAGTTTTTAAGAAAGAAAAAACAATAACAAAAAAAACAAAAAAACGAACAACCACCAAAATAAAAAAAACAAGACAACAAACGCCTAAACGTTTACGCCTGGCGTTAAACTTCTCTAATGGGAGAGGTGTCGCGCCATGATAGACGCAACGTACACACATGCGCGTACACATACACACACACATACGCACACACGTGCGCACGCATTTAATACTAAAAGTAGGATGTCCTCGTCAAGACAGGAACCGCCTAAAAAATTCCAGCCAATATTTTAATTAGAACATGCATGTCAAGGAATAAATTAATTAAGTAAATGTACACTGTTGTAACCAAATCTGATTGGTCAAGAGGAACCAAAACTCCACCCCAAACCCTTGATATAAATAGGATGTCGCGCCGGGGGTGGGTGCTCTTGCTATTTAGTCCTTTCTCAAGTAAGGTAAAATTCTGTATCCAAAATTTAACGCGAAATAAAGCAAGAAAATCGAAAGTCATTGTTCAGTATCTTTAAATCTTTAAACACCAGTCATTTTCCTATCCCTTTAAAAATCCCAATTAGTCTATACCGCATTTCTATTGTAAGGGAATCTTTGCATCGAGGTTCAACGAGAGCGAGAAAGACAGCCGAGCAGTTGCAGCCACCGGTCAGCCGTAGATCTCCCGCCCGATAAGGTTGGTTGTTTTCCTTTCTTTGCCTTCACTCATTGTTGCACCTCGGGCTTACCCATGCACGTAAATTTCGGAAGGGTCTATGACCTGTGCTATACCGAAGAGAATAGAATATTTTTAATTTAAATTCAGTCCATTTAATTTTTCTACGTTACGTCTACCCTAGGACGTAACAATACAGTGATTATCATTACTGGAGACTCTTGGAAAAACGTCGAAAGAGAAGTGAATGAAGAACTACAATCTGTATCTAATTGGCTAGTCTTAAATAAATTATCGTTAAATATAGAAAAATCTACATATATAACTTTTGGAAATTATTGTCACAGTGTACCAAATAATAATAATTCTAACTTTAATATTCACATTATTTATATTAATCTAAAAAGAGTTGAAAGTACTAAATATCTAGTATTAATTTTATATCTAGCATAAATTTTGATTATATAATGAAATGGACTCAGCATGTAGAATATATTGTTAATAAAACTAAATATTTAATTTTTGTTTTTTATAAATTGTCAAAAATTATGATTTTCGAAACTCTTAATATGATATATTATGCACTATTTAACAGTATTATAAATTACGGAATTATTGCTTGGGGAGTTGTATATACAAATAGTCGAAATTTATTATACAATTTACATAGAAGAAAATCATTAAAGTTATAAGTAAGAATAATTTTTTTGCAAAGAATAATTTATTAAATTTGGGACAATTATACGCGTTAGAATCTTTATTGTATCATAATGAAAAATTGAAGTCATTGTATTTATCTTCCAATAGTCGAACAAGAAATAAAAGTATAATTATTCCATGACAAAATAAAACTTTTAGTAGTAAAGACAGTTATATCAAAGCTATTGGTATATTCAACAGCTTATCAAATAATTTAAAAATGCTAAGTACTAAAAATAAAAAGTCTAAACTTAAAGACTGGATTTAAAGAGTAATACTCTCGTGAAATCTTATGTTATATTAAATTAACGGTCTGTACGAGCCAGAATATATAAATATTTCTAATCATCAGTCAATGGTGTGCTACAATTCGTAGCCTCTACGCCAAACTGAACGTGTATAAATAATTTAATTCAGGAGACTAAGTAAGTTACATTGAAAATATTAATGTGGAAATAAAAAATATTATTAAGGTAACTTTAAATACAAAGATAAAGATAATGTATGACAAAATTATAAATGTAATAAATGTTTCGACCACAATTGCCAGTTGATCTCGTCAGTAAGGACTGGCAATCTACCTTAGACATTGAAAATTGAACTTATATCGAAATAGACCAAGAACAATACTATTGAGTGGGGTATATATATACCTTTAGAAGACTTTATCACTTAAATGTATTAGAAACCAAGCAAAACCCCCTAGTGGATAAAGTCGAAAACAATCAATATTGTCTTTTTAAAAAGTGATGTCTAAGGTAGATTGCCAGTCCTTAGTGACGAGACCAACTGGCAATACATTATCTTTATCTTTGTATTTACCTTAATAATATAGTTTAGTTACCTTAATAATATTTTTTATTTCCACATTAATATTTTCAATTTAATTTACTTAGTCCCCAGAATTAAATTATTTATACTCATTCAGTTTGGCGTAGAGGCTACGAATTGTAGCACACCATTGACTGATGATTAGAAATATTTATATATTCTGGCTCGTACAGACCGTTAAATTTAATATAATATTAAAGACTGGATTGTTACAAATATTCAAATTTAATTAATTTATTACATTAATATTTGTTATTTTCACGAATATAATTTTATTAAACTGTTATATATTACAAAATGTTTATTATAACAAGTAAAGTTCTAAATTATATTACAGTTGTTTTAAAATTCAAACAGAAAAGTTGTATTAGGTTAATTAGATATAAGTACATAGATTATAAGGTAGTTTTTAGGTTATTGTAATGGGTGAATGGTATAATGGAGACGGTGTAATCTGGAAGTCCGATAATTAATTGTACTATCTCCTTGTGTGGTTGGTTTTATGAGTGTATGGAAAATGGTATAATTTATATCTGAAAGTCCGATATACACATGTACTATCTTAATGAGTGACTGAGATTTATGATATGTATATTATTATCCGGATCTGCGAACAGGAAACAGCATTTTCGTCTGCAGAATTTGCGGCGTTATAGTTAGTTATTATGTATATAATATCTATTCTGTAATCGAATTGCGAATGGTATTATGTAACTCTGGAATAAATAAATAAATAAAATCAACTTCATCAATTATACTAAAAAAGTTGGTTGAATCAGGTTGTTTTAGTTATACTATACTTCACTATAATTTTTTTTTAATTTTGCGATGCACTTGTTTCTCAGTGCAACCATTCTTATATTTATGAGCCATTTTACTAGTTTGAACAAAATTTTAAAATGCACCCAATTTTGGGTACAGACTGAAAAGCTTTCCCAGAAAAATTCCATAACTTTTTACAGGCTTACGGGTCAATTATAAGCTACAAACCAATAAAAAGATATTGCTTTTATTAAGCAAGCTTTTTTTGTGGCGTAGTGGCCTTTTTTTAAGCATCAATGTTCACTTGTAGTTTACGAGCTATTTACCGTGAGATTAAGAATTCTAACTCGAAAAGATAAATTCTAGAGAAAACCAGCAACCATTGTTACATATAATGTTATCTAGTAAAAGTTGATAGATTTTGAGACAAATAGTTGTAAAATTAGATATTACTGAATAAAACTAGAAAATATTTCTTGAGGTTAGAATGATTTTTAAACAAATTATTTTCAGCACTTTAGAATTTTGTTTAGTTTTCTGAACAACATATCCAGTCTATACCAAAATTTGCTGCTTTTTAAAATTTTGATCCCACCAGTTGACGTGAAATTACCTATATATATATATATATATATATATATATATATATATTGTAAAGGTAAGCTACATACTCTTATGCGTATGAAGCTATACCTTATAACGAGCGCGAGTGACGATCGGAAAAGCTCGTAGGTGATCGGGAAAGCCCACAGCGAGCGTTCCGACGAAAAAGGGAAGGGGTCGTCCGCGGAAAACCGCTAGGGTGGTCGTCCGTCCGACAAACAGGGCCACAGAACCGCGCACTAGCGTTAGTGAATCAGAACGGAAGCGCGGTAGGGGTCGTCCAAGGAAGAACCCGAAATAAGGGAATACCCGGATAGTACCAAGGCTAGCAGCCGACATCCATCTCTGAAGGCTCCTTTTGGATTAAACTCTCCTCTGCCACGGAACGAGCAAATTGAGAGTCCCTAGCTCGTTCTGGACGACTAGATCTCAGAAGTTCCGTGGCCAAAGATTGGGCATCCGAGCCCTATCCCGATCCTGCACCCGCGAATCTCAGATACACACGTCCAGTGTACGTGGAATCTGGGAGGGGGGTGTAAAGGTAAGCTACATACTCTTATGCGTATGAAGCTATACCTTATAACGAGCGCGAGTGACGATCGGAAAAGCTCGTAGGTGATCGGGAAAGCCCGCGCGTAAGCCGCGTAAGGACTAATACTGGTCCGACGCGCAAGCTGACTGAGGAGAATATAGAGAGTTTATGCGAGTCATCGTAGATAGACACGTCGCCGGTAACGCCTTCCTTGATATTTCGCGGCAAGAGAACAAGAATCGTTATCGCGGATTCTTGCTCGGGTTCCGGGTTTCGCGCCGTGAAGAGTGAGTGACTCGGTGGAGTGAGCGTGCTGGTGTTAAGTGCACAGCTCCAGAGACTCCCAGGAACCTGCGGAGACGGCGAAGTTGCCGCGCGCGAGAGCCCGACGGAGAGTAGGGAAACAGGCGAAGCCAAGCGCATCGACGGGGAGATAAGGTACGTGGTGCACCACTCGCGAGCCGCCGAAGCCGTAAAGACTCTCTCTCTTTACGGCTATAACTTTAAGTTAGGGATCGACGGATCTCGCCCGCGCGCGACGGCGAGGAAGCTAACGGGCGACCGCGTACGCGTGCTAGAAAGAGAGAAAGCACGGGTAACCCCGGTGGTTACACCTCGTCGCGAGACCTCACGCGGCCTAGATACGGCTTTTGTTAAATCCTTGTTCTTTGTTAGACTGTATTTATATTTCTTTAACTTGAATAAAATTCATATGTAATCAATATCCGAGTACGAGTTTGATTATTGATTACCGGCGTATGTTATTCCCGTTATCCCGAATACCGCCCTCTCCGTTTCAGGAGCGGCCGAGGTAAACTTACCGCGAATTTATCCCTTTTATTCGCGGTCCTTTTCAGCTCACGACGTTTTAGCTGTACAAAGACGCGAGATCGGCAAGTGATCTCGCGGTTGCTAACGGACATCGCAACGGTAGGTCGTGCGCAGGGTTCACTGATTTGAATCCGCCGCGAACTCTCGGAGCACCGCCTAGGGAGTATAACTAGGCAGTGCCGTAGCAACCGATCCCTTTACCCCTACCGACGCGAAAGATTGTACCCCGTTACAACTGGCGCCCAAATACGTGTGGATTAGGGATTACGCCGGATTAATTATCACAGAGAAGTGATAATTAATTTTACGAATTATTTATTTATTTAATAATAAGAAATTTTTTAACAAGAATAAAGCTTTTACTACCAAGTGGGTAGTAAAAGCCGAAAAGCCGACGTGGTATTTGCGGACAAATACCACAACGTGAGGTCGACCCTGCGACTCAATTGGATTAATTTCCATTCTCTCTCTCTCTCTCTCTCTCGAATCGTCTCGTTTTCGGCGGATTGAGACAATTATTCGTAAATAATTGACTCAAAATTCAACAAGCGAATTGTAAAGCCTGCGCAAGGTTACAAACTTGAACCTGATAGAATTGAAGCTTTTCGGACGGACATAACCTGGCCCGACGTCCTAACATTTATAGGTTAGGATAACAAATCCATGTTTATGCGATTGTAAGTGAGGTCATGCGTGCAGTTTAAATAATTTTTAGATAACGATAAGATATTAATTTGTCTGTGATTAAGTTACTTAATTTATTTAAACTCACTAATTTAAGAAGATTTAGTTGCGATAGACCTCGAGCCAGGTTAACAATTTAAATTAACGCGTAGATAAGAAAAATCTTTTATATTATTAATTTTTAAATTCAAATTGTCCGCGGTTTTCTTTGATAGTTCTCTAGTGAGTGACAATAGAGTTCAAGAGAACCTGTCCGAAAAGCTAGAAGTGCATTTGCGGATAGCAGATTCAAGTGAGTGGCTATATATCTTAGGGAAAAGATAATTTCTTCAACTTTTGGCCCAATAATTTTAATTTTTCTTTGCTGCCACGCAAATTAAAATAGAATAACCTTGCGCACGCCAGGCCACAGTGCACCAAAAATAGAGATTTTTGTTTATTTGAAGTTATCCGCGAGCGATAATTAAATAAGCGCAATGGCCGACCGAAACGCCGACAGTTTTGTCCAACGAGACGAGGACATTATAGTGCAGGTGGACGAGTGGATCCACACCCAGAACGCAGCACAGATCGAGGCTCACCTAGAACAGATGGAGCTTCGACTTGATGGTTCCCGCTATCAAAAGGCGGAACGCCTACAGCAATGGCTGCTAGGAAATTATTCGGCCGATGAGTTCAGTCAAGAAACTGACACCGTCAATGACCGGATAAGGCGGGTCGAGAAGCGGACAGAAGTGATCCGCCGAGTCGGGGAGAAAACGCCAGGAGCGTTACCTGATGAGAGAGGTACGCACCTGATTGAGGAAAATCTCAATCGTACGACCCGACTACCTAGCGAGGACCTGCCAACAGCCCCAGAGGAGGGCCAGTCTAGCAGCCAATCCAGTCGGAGGGGTAGTCAATCTGACTGGATAACGCTAATAGCGACCGATGGGACGCCATTTGATGTGCCGCGGCTATTCTCCACATGTCTGGCAGAACAAATTGCCAAGACAAAAGCTCTACAAGAGCAAATGGAAAGTATGGCGGCACAGATTACGAGGCTAACCGATGCCGTAAGCCACATGACGTCCCAAAGAGCATCAAGTACGCGATTGGATCCACTAGGCCCAAGTCCACGTGTCCAATTTCAGGACACGTATACCTGCTACCGGCCAGAGGAATCACCGGTTCAGCAAGAGGACGCACGACTACAGCCCCAAACGCCAGGACCAGCTGCTAGCGCCACCCTGGGCGGAGCTTGGGAGGGGGGAGACACCTGGGTACCAGGAAGGCCCCCATGTGAAGAAAGTTCACCCTTAAGGCCCCAAGCGTCGTGCGTCCAAGAACAACCGTCCTGGGCTTCGCGCTCATTTAACCCCACACGCGACCGAGGCGAGATCGTGAGAAAGTGGGGAATAAAGTTCTCAGGGGACGGAAGCGAAAGCATTAACAGCTTCTTAGAGCGCGTGGACGACTGCAGAGTCCTAGCAAACATGACGCAGGATGAAGTCCTTCCTTCTCTTTCGCAGTTGCTGGTGGAAGACGCCGCGAGGTGGTACCGCAATAACAAAGGAAAGTGGAGGAATTGGGACGAATTCACGTGCTCAATTAAACGCTGGTACGGAGCCAGCGAAACTTACCAAGAGAAGCTGATCCTTGAATGCACCTCACGTACTCAGGGCGAAGACGAACCGGTACGTGAGTACATGAATTGCATGATAGGCATGCTACAAGAGCTCGTCCCCAAGCCTAGCGAGAGGAACCAGGTAGATCATCTCTACCGAAACATGCTGCCGAGAATCCAGCGCCGGTTCAAGCGAATCGAGGCGCAGACGATCGACCAGCTGTTTGACTTGGCCCGCGAAGCGGAGCGGCTGCAAGAGCGCGAAAAGCTCTACAAACCACCTCCAATGGAAGGGGAGCTGGTGCGGCCGGAGTTCGCGTATAAGGCCAAGAAGAAGTCAGAGAAGGCTCCTCTGAAGGCAAAGGTAGCAGCGGTGGAATCCGATAAATCCACCACCGGCAAGAATCTGGTGGAGCTGGACGCGATTCTCAACCAGCTGAAGAAGCTGCTACCAAGTGAGAACGGGAGCGCAGCCGGGAGTAGCAAACCAGGAAGTCCCAAGAGTGGACGGCGGTTTGCTCAGAAAAAGAAACCGCCGAACCGGCCCGGAGAGCAGAGGGGCCAGTACGAGAAGCCCCGCGGCGGAAAGAGCGCGGAAGGAGGGCCAAGCAGGACGCCCTTCGATCCGAGCAAACCGATTTCCTGTAATGGGTGCGGTAAGCTTGCGTATTTCCGCCGCCATTGCCCTGACTGCAATCAGGGAAACGCCTCCGGGAGCGGCTAAACGGGACTCAGGCCGAACCCAAGGGCCAGAGAGTCCCCGAGATGCCCAGAACTTCGGGCCCACGGAATGAACGAGACCGCGCGGAGCTCATCCGCGGCGGGATAGGCTCGATGAAGCCAGAGGAGCATAGGAAGGGAATCGATTCCCAAGATTCTATTCCTCAAGGTCAGCAGGAGCCACACCGGAGCTACCGTCCAGAGGACGAGACATGCTGGTGGCTCCAAGCGGAAATTGGCGATTTCCGGATCAGAGCCCTGTATGATCCAGGAGCTTCGACGACGGTAATGGGGTCTAACGGCCTCACAATCGCCACCGCCCTGGGAAAATCGCTTTCTACCGAAAACGCGGGGAGAGTGAAATTGGCTGATGGACATGCACAACCACTGAGCGGGCACGTAATGTTGCCTTTCACCATCGGTGGTGAGACCAAGGAGCTCAGGGTTGCCATTATGCCAAATCTGGACGCCGAATGTTACGTAGGAGTCAATTTCGTACGTGCATTTCGTGCAGTTCTAGACCCAGACGCTGATCAGCTGTTCCTCAAAAACAGCAAAGCTCACGTTCAGTTAGAGGTAGCTAGCTTGGACGGAGGTACGGCTTCTTTGTCGTCAGCAGGTGTGGCTGACGCAACCGACAGTCAACGCGAGGAATTGCGTCAGCTGTTGGACCGAGTTCTATCCAACACCATGCCAAAGATCGGTCGATCTCACGATGTCGAGCACACAATCGACGTCGGATCAGCCAAACCGATCAAGCAGCGGTACTACCCGGTCTCGGACAAAATCCAAGAAGAAATGCACCGCCAAGTGAAGGAGATGCTTGACTCCGGGGTCATTGAGCCCTCGACCAGCGGATGGTCCAACCCGGTGGTGACGGCGAGAAAGGATGACAATTCTAGACGGTTTTGTATCGACTTCAGGAAAGTCAACGCTCTAACAAAACCAGATGCATATCCTTTGCCTTTCATGCACGATATACTGCGCAAACTAAAAAAGGCTCGCTATATCTCCACTCTCGACATGAATTGCGCCTATCATCAGATACCGTTGCAATTCGAGTCGCGCCCTATTACTGCTTTCACAGTTCCTGGATTGGGACTGTTCCAGTTCACGAGGATGCCGTACGGATTGGCATACGCGGGAGCGACCTTTCAACGGATGATAGACCAAGCCGTAGGACCAGACCTGGCGCCGCACGCTTATGCTTACCTTGATGATATTATCGTCGTGTCGGAGACATTCGAGGATCATAAGCGTTACCTAGAGGAAGTCCTTAAAAGACTGGCAGAAGCTGGACTTTCAATAAACCGGGATAAGTGCGTTTTTTGTAAGTCAGAGGTTAAGTATCTTGGCGTACTGGTAAACCGGGACGGAGTACGTCCCGATCCCGCCAAGATAGAGCCGATAAAAGAGTATCCGGCTCCGAAGAATATTAAACAGCTTCGCCGTTTCCTCGGTATGGCTTCTTGGCATAGGCGATTTATGCCGGATTACGCGACAATCGCAGAACCCTTGACGCGTTTAACCAAGAAGAACCAGCGGTATGAGTGGCTTGATGAGCAAGAGCAAGCCTTCCAACAGCTCAAGGCCGTCTTAATGACAGCACCGATTCTGCAGCGTCCTGTCCCAAATGGGCAGTACATACTGCAGACAGACGCCAGTGACACCGGTATAGGGGCTGTGCTACTCCAACTCGTGGAAGGAAACGAAAGAGTTTTGGAGTACGCAAGTCGGATCTTGTCCCCAGCCGAGAGGAATTACAGTGTCACCGAACGAGAATGTTTAGCCGTTGTCTGGACAATAAAGAAGTTCAGGCAGTATATAGAAGGTTACGAGTTTCGAGTCGTAACCGACCACAACAGTTTGCGTTGGCTCTGCAATATGCGCAACCCAACGAGTCGTCTCGCAAGATGGGCTCTCGAACTCCAAGCGCACACCTTCACGATTGAGCACAAGAAAGGTGCGCTTAATCATGTTCCAGACGCGCTCTCCAGAATGTATGAAGAGGGAGAGCCGACGATAGCCTCGGTCTCTTGGAGCGACACTACTGTTGACCCGTGGTACCTCGCATGGGTAAAGGATGTATCAGAGAGACCACGGGAATTCCCCGAATGGAAAGTAGTAGGGGGAAATCTATATACTTACCGGCCTGACCCCACCTTAGAGGACGTCATGGAAGATCCCGAGGCATGGAAGATGGTAGTGCCTCAAGAGAATCGCCCGTCGATTCTAAGAGAATGTCACGACGATCCAACTGCTGGCCACTTAGGTCGCGAAAAGACTTTCGCACGGGTTGCCAGATTATACTATTGGCCCCGATACTATGCGGAGGTAGGTGACTACGTGCGGAGATGTCAAATCTGCCAGCAGTGTAAGGTAGAGCAGCAATCGCCTAGAGGCCTAATGGGCCGTAGAGTAGTCGAAAGACCTTGGCAGGTAGTCGCAGGTGATGTGACTGGACCATTACCTCGCTCTACCCACGGATTCGAGTACATTCTAGTCTTCCAGGACTTATTTACGCGCTGGATTGAAGCGGTCCCAATTAGAAAAGCAAACGCAAAGACCATAGTAAAGGAGTTACACGAGCGTGTCCTCATGCGTTTCGGCACGCCGGAAGTATTTCACTCCGATAATGGGACCGAGTTCAAAAACAAGATGGTCGACGACTATCTCAAAGAGAAGGGAGTCTACCATACGACGACACCTCCTTACCACCCCTCGATCAAACCCCGTAGAAAGGTCGAACCGCACGCTTAAGACAATGGTAGCTTCGTACATCAAGGAAAAGCATACCAGCTGGGACGAAAAGCTACCGGAATTAGTGTTTGCAATAAACACAGCGGTTCAAAGCTCGACAGGGTGGAGCCCGGCAATGTTGAACTACGGTCGACAGTCAGAGCCACCTAGCACGGACCGGCGAGAGCAAGAAGAGCTCGCACAAGAACGGTTTGATCAGCAGCGGCTCCAGGACTGGTCTGAGAGACTGTCCAGGCTAACCGAGTTGCACAAAGTGGCCTCCGAGAATGCCGCCGCGGCTCAAGCGAGACAAGCCGTATATTTCAACGCCGGGCGTCGAGACGAAACCTTTGAGATAGGCGATCTTGTTTGGAAAAAGAACAGAGTCCAGTCTTCCAGCGCTGACAAGACAACCTCTAAGTTGGCACCAAAGTATGTAGGCCCATACGTGGTTGTCCAGACAAAAGGCTCAAACACGTACCTTATTCAGGACGGGCAAGGCGACGAGGAGATGATACACGCCGAACATCTCAAGCCCTACGTGCCCGACAACGGAATGCCTCTGGCCGAAGTAGACGACGTCGCCTAACCGACGATGGACGAAGAGGCGACGAGCGACCCGCCTCCTGCGAGCGAAGACACCCCGAGCGAAAAAATGTACTCTCCGGCCGCTCCCAGCGGGGAGCCGAGGTCCACAGCGAGCGTTCCGACGAAAAAGGGAAGGGGTCGTCCGCGGAAAACCGCTAGGGTGGTCGTCCGTCCGACAAACAGGGCCACAGAACCGCGCACTAGCGTTAGTGAATCAGAACGGAAGCGCGGTAGGGGTCGTCCAAGGAAGAACCCGAAATAAGGGAATACCCGGATAGTACCAAGGCTAGCAGCCGACATCCATCTCTGAAGGCTCCTTTTGGATTAAACTCTCCTCTGCCACGGAACGAGCAAATTGAGAGTCCCTAGCTCGTTCTGGACGACTAGATCTCAGAAGTTCCGTGGCCAAAGATTGGGCATCCGAGCCCTATCCCGATCCTGCACCCGCGAATCTCAGATACACACGTCCAGTGTACGTGGAATCTGGGAGGGGGGTGTAAAGGTAAGCTACATACTCTTATGCGTATGAAGCTATACCTTATAACGAGCGCGAGTGACGATCGGAAAAGCTCGTAGGTGATCGGGAAAGCCCGCGCGTAAGCCGCGTAAGGACTAATACTGGTCCGACGCGCAAGCTGACTGAGGAGAATATAGAGAGTTTATGCGAGTCATCGTAGATAGACACGTCGCCGGTAACGCCTTCCTTGATATTTCGCGGCAAGAGAACAAGAATCGTTATCGCGGATTCTTGCTCGGGTTCCGGGTTTCGCGCCGTGAAGAGTGAGTGACTCGGTGGAGTGAGCGTGCTGGTGTTAAGTGCACAGCTCCAGAGACTCCCAGGAACCTGCGGAGACGGCGAAGTTGCCGCGCGCGAGAGCCCGACGGAGAGTAGGGAAACAGGCGAAGCCAAGCGCATCGACGGGGAGATAAGGTACGTGGTGCACCACTCGCGAGCCGCCGAAGCCGTAAAGACTCTCTCTCTTTACGGCTATAACTTTAAGTTAGGGATCAACGGATCTCGCCCGCGCGCGACGGCGAGGAAGCTAACGGGCGACCGCGTACGCGTGCTAGAAAGAGAGAAAGCACGGGTAACCCCGGTGGTTACACCTCGTCGCGAGACCTCACGCGGCCTAGATACGGCTTTTGTTAAATCCTTGTTCTTTGTTAGACTGTATTTATATTTCTTTAACTTGAATAAAATTCATATGTAATCAATATCCGAGTACGAGTTTGATTATTGATTACCGGCGTATGTTATTCCCGTTATCCCGAATACCGCCCTCTCCGTTTCAGGAGCGGCCGAGGTAAACTTACCGCGAATTTATCCCTTTTATTCGCGGTCCTTTTCAGCTCACGACGTTTTAGCTGTACAAAGACGCGAGATCGGCAAGTGATCTCGCGGTTGCTAACGGACATCGCAACGGTAGGTCGTGCGCAGGGTTCACTGATTTGAATCCGCCGCGAACTCTCGGAGCACCGCCTAGGGAGTATAACTAGGCAGTGCCGTAGCAACCGATCCCTTTACCCCTACCGACGCGAAAGATTGTACCCCGTTACAATATATATATATATTAGAATGCTGACTCGAATCAAAATTATATTTAGTATATGTATTATTTGATTATTTTCAGATCATTAATCACATTCAAAAATTTAATTATGAATTTAATATAATAACATTCGCCTTGAACATTCCAACTTCAATTCCAATAAGAGAACGTGCTGTACGTGAATATTTATTTACGCGACCTGGAGTGGGTCAATTTTTAAATAACAGCACCTACAAAATCCAAAATATTAAAGACATTTGGAAACAGTGCATACATAAAAAAATTCAATTCTTAATAAATAACCATACAAACACTATAAGCTATTCTGCACCTTTAACAATTGAGGTTTCTATGTCATACAGTCACGATAAAGAAGAATGTTTAGAACTGTAAGTATTAGATCGTCATAAATCTAATTTATTTTTTATATGCTAGTATATAATAAATATTTCAGATTAACCAGATATAACATTTTAACGGAAAATACAAATTGCAATATTATTAAAAAAAATAAAAATATTACAAAAAAGATAATTGATAGTATATTAAATACTATAACAAATGATGAATTTGCAAAATATTTCTCTGTGCCTCCTACAGTACCCAAAGATTTTATAAAAATTAATAACTTTTTATGTAAGCAGGATAGCATTTATATTGGTGGTAAGTGTATCATGAATAAGTATACAGTTATTACATGACTTTCAATCATAGGCATAGGCCTCTACGTGTTATGTCTCAAATACTCATTGTTGCACTCAAATAAGGATGCCTGTCACTTAGGCAGGACTCAAACCTAGTCAATATTTGAGAATCTAAGTGAGGAAAGCTTTTTGTATTAATTTTGTATTTTAGGAGAATTAACGATTAACACTTTAGTTATAATTAATTTAAATATTTTAAGTATGATTTATTAATTTAGAGACCATGTTTATAGAAGTAAATATTTTATTATTTTTTCCTATTTCTTCAAAAATTTCTGTGATATTAGGTAACATATAAAGATTAGGCATATTTTTGGCATATAATTTTCTATAGTCGATATAGAACTATAGTCTACTCTAACTCTATAGACTACTAGTCTCCACTTTTTTTTACCATTAATATCTGTAGTTTTCTTCTCTACTAACAAGTTAGTGTATTAAAGGCTTTCTTGGAATTTCTAATTAAATCATTATTAATTAATTTTTTTTTCGACTGCAATTTCCTTTAATTTATAAAGTAATGGAAATTGTTTAACATATGCAGGTTTATCATCAATTAATTGTATCTCATGCTCTTTAATTTTACACAAACCTATTTTTTCACCTTCTAACCAAAATGATTATTTATTTTCTAATATAAAATATTCGATCATTTTCTCAATAATTTTTCAATAATTTTTCTCTACATTTTGAATAAGTTGATTTAGATTCTTTTCCATTTTTTTCGCAATCTTGTATTAAATGAATCGGACCTATATACATTATTTCTTTTTCATCTGGCAAATTTCTAGATTCAATATCTAAAGTCACATAATTTGATTTAAAGTTCTAAAATCTTTATCATTTTTATATATTAAAGTATAATCTTCTAAAGTTTCTTGAAAAGTTGTATAATTATTAAAAATATAATTCTCATTTATTTGTTCATTGTTTGAAAATGCCATATTCATATTATAAAGAAAATCTTGAATATTATTTTCTTTAATGTATAGAATTGTTAAAAAGAATCATGCTGATTCAGTACTGATTTCATCTTGAAATCAATATGAAATCATCACTGCATCAATATAAAATCATCACCGAGTCAGAGTAAAATCAGTACTGAATCAGCAGTAACTTTTTCCCAAAACGCAGAATTGAATTGGTACATAATCAATACAAAATCAGGATTGAATCAGTTCAAAATCGGTATTGAATGTTTACTGAATCTTCGATGAATCAGAGTTAAATGCAGAGTAATAAAACAATAAAAGTTAATTTATATGTGATTAATAAAAGTGATTAATCACATACCGTAACACGTGTTTAATCGCATGATTTTTTACATGTTAAATAACGTGATTATTACAAAACGCCCAGCTAGATTTTTATAGGTATTCATTATAAATTTCCAAGAGAGAGGTATGTAGTATAATTCTCTAAAAAAATTAGGTACAAACAAATAAAATTGTCAAAAAAACATAAAATAAATTTAAAAAAAAATATTACGTATTTTTCTGTTAATGTTAGTTATTCACCCATCCCCTTATTAACCGCGGTCAATTCTGCTTAACTTTCATTGTAGTGTAAGGTGTAGAAATGACGTAGGTGGAAGTGTCTTAAACGTATTTATTATAGATTTCTTATCAATACAAGTAAGCGGAGCGCTTAGTTATATGTAGACAGATATGACCATTCGATTAGAGAGCCGAATTCGTTGGTGTAGTCGAACCGATGTTATCCGAATCCTTTGCGTACATACATACAACTCATTCTCTAACATTCATGATCAATCATTTCTTAGTCTATTCTCAATGCTATATTCACAAACAGTTACAAAGATAATAAAAACATATTTGTAGACGTTTCAAAAAGCCTAAGTAGAATTTATTTTAATGGTATTAATTTTTATGGAATAAACATATTTTTAAAAATATGGACAATTTCATACAAGTTAAAATTTTAATGTACATATCGGTGCCATATTAGAAGAATAATATATATTTAGTAATATATTGCAGCAATTTCATATTAATTGTAACTAGGCTTTTTGAAATATCTACAAATATGTATGCATTATCTTTGTAACTGTTTGTGAATGTAGCAGATAGAAGATAGAAAATCATGCAATAGAAAATACTAAAATCAGTATGGAAGTGATATTCATTCCTTTGTACGATATTAATTTCTTTATATGTATTAAAACGTAAATATCTCTATTTTATTGGTTAAAAAAAATACAAAAAATAATTTTAAACCAATAAAAAAGAGATATTTACGTTTTAATACATATTGAGAAATTAATATTCACAATTGAATATTATTATTAATATTATATTGTTTATTTATTGATGCAAAATACGCCAGGGCTAACAATTATGAAATAAATTTTGTGTAGTATACTTTTTGAGTAAATGTACTAAATTTTTCAGCAGAATACTTGATGATTCCATTTTGATTTCAGTATTTTCTATTGCACTAAGTTTTTATAAAGTAAGATAAGAATTGCTAAAGTGCAATTGAAATTACATCATACTTGCGAATTTTTACACTTTCGCAGAAGATGTCTTTTGTATAATGATTATGTATTACAAAAGATTGTTTAGCAAAATTAAACAAAAATTTTAGGCCAAATAATGTAGGGCACTTTGCTAAAAAAATGTTTATTTGTCAACTATAATACTTGACGATTCTATTTTTATTTCAGTTATTTCTAGTGCAGTAACTTTTTATAATGTTTCAGTAATATATAAATTTTTAATTAAAATTAGATTTATTACATGCTACAAAATACTTTCGTTTTTATTTTGATTTTAGTACTTTCTATTGCAGAAACTGTAAGAATCATATACCTAATTATTTGTTAATAAAAAATATGTTTAGTATTTTTTAAGTATGGAAGGATTTGCGACAAATTAAAGATATTAAACTATTAGATAACAATTTTAAAGTGTGATTGAAATTACACCATACTTGTGAATTTTTACACCTTTGTAGAAGGTGTTTTTGATATTTAACAATTGGATTAATGAAATATATGTTGTAACGGGGTCTGCCTCTAATTAAGGCCGAAATTAGAAGAATGTCCATAAGGGCCACGCTATGGGGTCTCCTCTCTCGATGCGGTCAATGCGGCCCGCGCGTACCGATGTGCTTACCTCGGCCGCACTGTGCAATACCGGTACCTCCGTTAAATAGGGCGGCTTTTGCTTCCCGTCCGGGTATAATGACACGGGGAGCACCGCGCTCTCCGTCTATGACTCTCGGCCTTACATTTACCTTAGCCTCCGAGTACGTGAACTCGAGAGGCTCATTACTCGACGTGAGTCTCGCCTCTACAAAGTGGTTTTGTGATATTTCGGATTCAATTGACAAAACGACACATATATGCAAAAGTAAATAAACTCAAGTTGAAGAATTATTCATGTTCGATTTATTAAATGAAATCAAAGTTACAACTAAAGAAAGTTACAAAGGAATGTAATAAGGTGTGCGGTTGTGTCGTATAGACGTTACACGAAGTTCCGGTTAGTGTCTCGTATGAAGTCGCGTCGATCCCTCGGCGGGATCGTCCTGAGCTATCTCTCGAGGAAAGCCTAACGAGGTTTACCCCTAAGTATTAGAGTGAGAGAGAGGGGAGTCGCTGGCCGAGTCGTCCCTTCTCCCTCGCTCCCGATTTTCGAACGCGTTGCCCGCTGGCAACGATGTTCCGCTCGCGATCACGCTGTATTGAAGTATGGGATTTTATCCCGACCTACGCTTGATGTGGCGTCCTTACAATGTCCCGGACGCCAACTACGCCATAGCCCTCCTAGCCGTCTGTCGGGCAGGTAGCCTTCTCGTCGAGGCAAGGACCGAGGAAAATCATAGAAGAAGAGACGGCGAAGCACGTCGCGCACCGTCTCCTTCGTGGCACGATTCCCACACGAACCACTACGTCGAGCCCCGCTTCCTTGGGCTCGCTGCGTTTCCTCTCGACTACAGCGATAGCACGCGTACTTCGGGAAACGTACCGATTCTCGATCGCTCATCTACGTCGCGGTAGAGTTTCCCCACACGTATTGTCTATTCGGTCGTAGCACGGCCCAGCTAAACCGTAGCGTTGACCGTCTTTTGCCGTACTGAATTTTCCGTGGGCCATCTAGAGGTCCTCTCTCCCTCCCTTACGCATGGATCGTTGTTCGTTCGCCTCGCCGTTTCCGAGAAGAGTTATTATATCGAACACTCGCATTTACTAAACGATATTAATTCAATTCAAAACGTCTTTTAATAATTAATACCGTTACACCCCTCCTCCAGACGCTAGATAAACTTCCGTTTTACAGCTCTGTATTCAAACGCGACCCTCTAGGTATAGGAAGTGGATAGGGTGGAATAAATGAACTTAATCGGGTGAATGCCTTTGATTATTGAGTATTGTATTATAAAAATAAAGGATATACACGTTATAGGAACATTATCTTATAAGTAAACTTTTAATAAAATCTTATTGCGACTCCTTGCGTGGAGTCACATAGAGCTTGTAACGGAAACGCTTCTCCGGGCATTGGTGCGAATCCTTGACTCCTGGATAGCCGCACACATAGCAGCGGTGCTCTTTTGGATGGGTGATGCGATAAGTTCGCTTCGCCGCTTCCCTTTCCATCTTTAATTCGAGGAAATCTCCTGTTTCTTGGCTTCCTCGACTTTCCTTCTAGCTTGACGTAAACAAACTTTTGCTGCCCTTTCTTCGCGCTCGACTCGTTCAAGAGCTTCTTGGCGTTCGCGCCGCGCGCGCTCGAGCTCTTTTTGCGCTTTACGAGCGAGGCGTTCTTCTTCTCGACGTACTCGCTCGTTCCGATGTCTTCCCATTCGACGGTGAGGGCTTCACCGTCGATCCTCCTTCGCGCCGTAGCGTATCGTAGCGAGTGTACACGGACTCTTCTCGCCCTTCGAGGTGCAGCCGCTCTTCCCATACCGCTTGTAATTCCTTTTCTAAGAGGAACCATTCTCTTTTCAAATTGTACGTTGCGGTTTCCATTTCTTCTGGGAGCGGAGGGACCTCCGGGTCCGCCTTTTTGCCTTGATTGTCGAGATCGGGTTCTAATTTCCCGGTCTCGCCTGTCTCCTCCAATTTTGACGGGTGTCCTAAGCCGCCCGACTGGGTAGCCGGCGCTTCTGGGACTTGATTTCCGTCCTGAGCACGCACGACTGCTTCGATGCAATGAGGGCGTCGTAGGACGGGAATCTGTCCCGTTATCTCGTACGTCACCTTTCGTGTAATCGGCGGTTTTACCATGCTCGCCATACGAGCTATGGGACTCGGTCCCATCGCCTCCAGTAAATCCGCGGTATGTCCGTAGCTGGAGTGCCGTCTTCGGTTTTTAGCTGCGCCATGAGGGACATTAAGCGCGCGACGTTCGCCAAATGCGTGGGATCTATAGAAGGGGCCTCCTTGGAGCTGGCCCCCGGAACCAAACTTCCTTCCATACTTGGGAAGTTCGTCCTGTAAAACAAAAGGAAAAGAAAGGTTAGGAAAGTGGGCGCGTCTGAAAGTTTCTCGTCGTTCGCGTTTTTCTCGGTGGGAAGGTCGTTGGATCGATCGGATTAATTTTCTTCTTCGAACCTTTTGGTTGACCGGGACCTCAAGTTACGCGCGCGTCATTAGTTATACTTTCTGGCATTCTATTGAATACGCGCGACGTTATAATTCCGTTTTTCCGCGGTCTTCCTCGCTTTTTCACGCATCGCGGTTTATCGACGCTCGTTTCTCTCGTTTCCGAGGCGCGCTCGCCTGTTTCGCTCGCCGTGCGGGTATTCGATCCCCTTCTATCCTTACATCGGGCGCGCTCGCCCGTTTCGCTCGGGGTTGGCGGGTCGCTCATCGCTTCTTCTACGCTTCCACCTGGTGGTTGAACGAATTTGTCGTCGACGTCCCTTTCTTGATCCTCTTCCTCTCGGTGTCGTTTTAGATGGACTATGTGTATTGGTTTTTCCGTTTTTCTATCTTCATGCATTAATTCGTAGGTATTGTTACCTAGTTTTGCTATAACCAAGTACGGTCCTACGAATTTAGGAGCTAACTTCGAGGCTAGTCCTTGAGCTGCGGAGGAAAGTACTCGATTCCTACGCCATACCGCATACCCGTTCTCCGGAGGAAAGTACTCGATTCCTACGCCATACGCATACCGTTTCTCAAAGTTGCAAAGTTACTTCGCGCTTATCTGCATCGAAATATTTGGCCTGCCTGCTTCGGGACTCTTCCGAATTTATATTCGCTCTTTCGTGCAAGTCCGGTAATCGAAGCTTTTTCTCTTTCCATGCTTCGATAGTTTGTTTCTGTAAGGAAGTCTCTACGGCTCGCTCCTGTTCTCAACGAGCCGTTTTTGGCGAATGAGCTTGTCTACCGTAATTTAGCAGTGCCGGGCTCCAGCCCGTCGAACTTTGCTCGGCCGAATTGAGGGCGAAGATTAATTCTGGTAATTTTTCTCCCCATGTTCGGTGATTTTCTTCGATAAACGATTTAATCATTGTTTTTATTGTCTTGTTTGTCCTTTCAACAGGGTTGGCTCGAGGGTGGTATGGAGGTGTCGTTTCGTGGTGTACCCCAATTTTCTCGAGGTATTTGTCGATAGTACGGTTTTTGAATTCCGTACCATTATCTGAGACAAACGTCTCCGGCGTGCCGAATCTTAAGATCACTCTCTCTTTCAAATGTCTAAGAATCGTTATTGCTTTCGCTGCACAAATGGGTACGCATTCTACCCATCGTGTGAACAGATCTTGGAATATAAGGATGTACTCGTGTCCTTATTTATTCTTTGGTAGGGGTCCCATCAAGTCCCCTGCTACGATCTGCCATGGGTGCTCGACCATTCGTCGTCCCATTAGACCAGCCGGTGCACGTTGTTCATCTTTGCATTGTTGGCAAATTAAACATTTTCGGACGTGCGCTGCTACGTCTTTATAATACTGCGGTCGGTAATACTGTTGCCTGACTCGCGCTAAAGTCTTTTCGCGACCGAGGTGTCCAGCAGTTGGATCGTCGTGACATTCATTCAAGACGATCCTCCTCCTCTCCTTTGGCACGACTAGCGTCCATGCGTCGTCGTCTCCAATATTATCTTCGATTTTAGGGTCTGGGCGGTACATATGCAATTGCCCCCCTATTACATTTCGAGTTGGGTGGTTCCTCGGGTTTTCTTATACTACTTTTACTAAATGTAAGTACCAAGAATCATTTGTTGTCGAGGCCCATGTGACTGTTCCGATAGTCACGTCGTCGTCCTCGAACATTCTCGAGAGTGCATCGGGCACGTGATGCAGCGCTTTTTTTCTGTATTCGGTCTCGAACGTGTAACCTTGTAGTTCGAGAGCTCATCTTGCTAATCTGCCTGTTGGATTATATAAGTTACATAACCACCTTAGGCTGCTGTGGTCCGTGATTACTTTAAATTTATACCCCTCTATATATGAACGAAACTTTTTTATGGCCCAAATTACGGCGAGGCATTCTCTCTCTGTCACGCTGTAATTTCTTTCTGCCTGTATCACTAGCGTCTGTTTGAATCACGAATCTTGCATTAAAATTCGGCCTCTGTAATATAGGGGCCGATGCTATTAGTGCTTTCTCATGCTCGAAAGCTGCTTGCTCTGCTTCGAACCAGTAGCGTTTGCGTTCTTTCTTTGTTAACGCCGTTAAAGGATCAACGATTGTAGCAAAGCTCCTTAAGAGTTTTCGGTACCACAACGGCATGCCTAGGAAACGTCGTAGCTGCTTTAGGTTCCGTGGAGCTGGGTATTTTATGATAGGTTTGATTTTTTCTAGATCGGGCCTAAATCCATTATGATTTACCAAGACGCCGACGTATTTAACCTCGTCGCGTCCGAACACGCTCTTTTCGCGGTTTATGGTTAGTCCCGCGTCTTTTATTCGCTGTAACACTTGTTCGAGGCAACGTAGGTGCTCTTCGAATGTTTCCGTGACGATTATTATATCGTCAAGGTATGCGAATGCGAATGGCTCGAGTTTCGGGCCAATTACGTCGTCTATGAGACGTTGGAACGTAGCGCCTGCGTACTGCCTGAGACTGAAGGACATTCTTTTGAATTGGTAAAGCCCTCGTTCTGGTACTGTAATAGCTGTGATTGGTCTTGATTTTTTTCCATTGGTATTTGATGGTACTCGTTGCTTATGTCGAGCGTACTGATATAGCGAGATTTCTGCAGTTTTCTCAGTATATCATCCATCCTTGGTAATGGATATGCATTTGGTTTTGATACCGCATTGACTTTGCGATGATCTACGCAAAATCTGTATTAACCGTTAGATTTCTTAACCATAACGACTGGACTGGACCAGCCGCTTGTTGACGGTTCTATTACGTCGTTTTTAAGCATTTCTTCAATTTTTCTTGAAATCGGGAAATATCGTTGTTTTATTGACTTAGTTGTCCCAACGTCGATGTCGTTTTCGATCCAGTTTGTGCAGTCTGGTTGTTTTTTGTTTGAGCCGAGAACTCGTGCGAGTAGGTAATCAAGCTGCTCGCGTTGTTCTTGCTCAATATCTGCAAGACCGATGGACGCAAGTGCGAGAGTCTCTTCTTGTCCGACTCCCGCTATCTCTAATTTAACGGTATTTCCTGACTTTTTTACTAATAATTCGTTTTTGTTAGGATCTAATATTGCGCCGAAGGCTCGCAAAAAATTCGATCCTACATAGCAATCGTCGTCGAGGTCGGGTAAAATCGCTACTCTTATGTCTCTGCGTATGCCGCCGACCTCGAATGGTAAGTATACGTAGCCAGCTACCGAAAGTTGGAAACCTCCCGCGACGCGCGCGTTTTTCGTTTCGCTGGGGATTACCATTCTACCGCACGAGCTTGCTAATTATAATCCTATCGAATTCATTATGGTGCATGAACAACCTGAATCGTACAATGCCCGAATTCGATAATCGTTTATATTTACTTGCAGCCACCATCGCTTTTCGTCGTCTTCTTTTTGCGATTGCTGCAAATTTTCTTCGTTCTCAACGTTTCTTTTATCGAAGCTCTTCTCCTGAGCGTCGTTCACAGCGCTTATACTCTGTTTAGTTATGTTGTTATCCGAGGCCTGAGGATTGTGAGGGTTGAGCGCCGCGGCCTCGCTTACGCGCTCCCCTTTCCGTTTCCCGCTGGCTTGGTGCAGTCCTTTGCTAAATGGCCTTGTACGTTGCAGTTGAAGCATTTCCGTGTTTCCTGTGCTCGATTTGGGTTGTTTGACGGTTTTCTCTCACTTTCGGGTATTTTAGGTTCGCTTTTTACTAATAAATGAATCTTTCCGAGGGGGGCTTCTTTTTCCCTCCTCTCCTTTTCAAATCGTATTCTTTATTGCTGGTTCTTGTAGTTTCTTGAAAGCATTTTCGATGCATTTTGAAATCGACTCCATTAGATTGGGAGTCGTAGTTGCTCCGATTTCTTGCTGCACTGCGGCGACTTGCGGTTTGTTCCTCCGAAAGTTTGCTGCTGGCTTATATGCTAGTTCTGGTAGCAATGTCAACTCCGGCGGTGGCGGTGGTCTGAATGCTCGCTCTGCTTCGATTACCGCCTCAGCTTCGACTGCTAAGCTGTGTAGCGATTCGATGCTATTAAATTCGTCACGGCGAATTAATTTTTGTAATTCGGGTAGCATATTTCTATGTAGTAAATCTAGCTGTTGTGTCAAAATCGGCTCTGGTTCTTGTTTTTGCAATAAACATACCAGACATGCAATGTAATTTTGCACGGACTCGTCTCGCCCTTGTGTGCGCGTTTGCTTCGGCAATTAATTTCTGTTGTCGAAGTCTGTTTGACCCATACCATCGTCTCGCTGCTTCGCAAAATTCATCCCAAGAGTTCCATTGGTTGCGCCGCATTCTCGACCACACAGCTGCGACATCTATAAATAACTCGGTTAATGCAGAGAGTAACTCCGTTTCTGCTAAACGAGATGATTTACTGCATTCCTCTACTCGTGTGATGAAATGGTCGATGCTTTGGTTTTTATCGCCATTAAATCGTACGTTCCATCTGCATACAATTTGTCCGACGTCGCGAGTATTATTTGAACTCAGCGACTGGTTTTGTATAAATGTGTGTGAACGCGCTTGCTCGACATCTGGGCAGCTCTCCCCTCTCCCAGTTTTTGAGCCATCACGTGCGCTCAAGTCTTGCTGCGAGCCGTTGTCCTCCGTCGAGTTGGGACTGCTTGCATTCGGGTATTGGCACGTAAACGTGTCTTGAAAGTTCACGTGTGTCGGTTATTTGTTATTTCGCGGCAGCCTTGTGCTCGAGTGTACATCTACATTCTGCATCTGTGTGTCCTGCCATTATTTTAAGTCCATGACTTGTAGTTGGAGGACCTTTACTCGGTTTGATAGGTCCCCATAAACTTGACCATTTCCGTCGGCATGTCGTACTGTATGCCGTCGTGTGTCCCGAGCGTTATCCACATGTTTGGGTCTGTTTGCTCGTTTGTTGATCTGTTTCTTTCTTCGACCGGTTCACTAACGCCGGTCGGTGTCATGTTTACTTGAATTAGCGGGTCTCGTGCGAGTATTTCTAAAGGATGCCTTGCCGTGACTTCGTTGTCCTAGTCGCTTTCGACCGATGTGTCCGCATCATATTGTTTATATTCGTCTATAAACGTTTGCCCCAACGCGAATCTGTTTTGGCGGGTTGTTTCGTCGCCCGCCTCTTCACCGGGTTTGAAGTCGGTAGCTGTATAGTTACCGAATAACCACTTTTCGATTCTACTCAGCTGTTCGAGTTTCGTTCTGGACTCAATCAGCTGCATGTATTTAAGTGCTTCGTGGACATTTTCTGAGCTTAAGCTCCAGCACCAGTCTTCGAGTGCACGGATGGTTTCGTCGGCCATCTTAAATTACGCCGCTCATCAATTCTATAAACGCTTATTCACAGACAATCATGCGCTTGAATTATAAGCGTCTAATTGTTGTGTTAACAATATAAAATATTAGTGTACCTAACCTGCACACTATTGTCTGTGTTACTCTATTCGCAGAGTACTTATAAGTGCGAGTACGGGCTTCCTATATTGCGCGAATTGCCGCTTTGCAATTCGCTTAAACACCTATACCCTCAGAAAAATTTAAATTTTTGAATAGGGAATGAAAATTTTCATTCCCTATGAAAATTAAAAAACTTTAATTTAAAACCCAAAAAAAAAATTAAATCAAATTTCCGATTTTAATAATTGTTTATCCTTCAAAAAAAAATTATATTTTTCTCGCGAAGTCGTTGGCTATTTTCTCTAAATTATTATATGAATGATTTTGTGAGTAAAAAGGAAGAAAACGAGCAGAAAGAAAAAAATACAAAATTAATAAACTCCTATATTAATTTTTCAATAATTCTATTTTAATAACTTTTGCCAAATTTTTCTCGATAAACTTTTCCTGTTACTTCCTGTTGAATGACTTAATCATCCTTGTATTAACTAAATATTTATTTAGTTTGATCATTAATCCTTAAATAAATTTATTTACTAGAGTATTCGATTTAATTGAAATCGAAATCAAAAAAACTAATTTTTCACTATTTATTTAATGCAAGAATTTTGTATAACAAATTTGTTAAAAAAGAAAAGAAAATTTAATAAAATTATTTATCGCGCGAATCAAAGTGTCCACTCGCTTTAATAATTAGTTTGATAGGAATAACAGGATTCTTCTGTACCGACTTCGCCTTCTGTGTGAGCACAAATAAAATAAAATAGAATTTTAAATTTCATTTGCGCTCTCTCTCGCACTTATATAGTCGAATTTTCGGTGTTTGAAAGTCGCACCGAATTACATTTGTTTTCGACTAGCGCTCGTTCGTAAACAATGCCGCTTTTGTTTACTTGTATCGGCGAGGCCTGTCCTCGTCGCGTGGTCCCTATTTACGAACGATCGAGAAGTTTCACGTTTGAAATTCTCTTCGTTTGTCTTTTTCTAGACTCGCAAACGCGCCTAAACTAAGTAGAAATTTGGAATATTTGCTTGTAATCTCGGGCGTCGCGCAACGAGACGTCCGATATCAAAGAACCACTTTCTTTAATCAAAATGCTTTTTGAAACATCTACAAATATGTTTTTATTATCTATGTAACTGTTTGTGAATGCAGTATTGAGAATAGATTGAGAAATGATTGATCATGAAAGTTAAGCGTAATTGACCGCGGTTAATAAGGGGATGGGTGAATAACTAACATTAACAGAAAAATATGTAATATTTTTTTTATTTATTTTATGTTTTTTTACAATTTTATTTGTTTTTACCTAATTTTTTTAGAGAATTATACTACATACCTTTCTCTTGGAAATTTACAATGAATACCTATAAAAATCTAGCTGGGCGTTTTGTAATTATCACGTTATTTAACATGTGAAAAATCATGTGATTAAACACGTGTTACGGTATGCGATTAATCACTTCTATTAATCACATATAAATTAGCTTTTATTGTTTTATTATTCTACGTGTAACTCTGATTCATCGAAGATTCAGTAAACATTCAATCCTGATTTTGTACTGATTCTGTACCAATTCAATTCTGCGTTTTGGGAAAAAGTTACTGCTGATTCAGTACTGATTTTACTCTAATTCGGTGATGATTTTACATTGATGCAACGATGAATTCATATTGATTTCAATATGAAATCAGTACTGAATCAGCGTGAATTTTTTTAACAGGGTCTATCGGGCTTTGCGAACCAATATGCTTTATTAATCAAGGTCTTTACTCTTCATCCACTGTACTTGGTGGAAGTCCCAGAGAATAAACCTTTCCAAAAATTAAAAATTAAAAATTAGCATTTCGTCCACCAACTATAGTGGACGAAGAGTAAAGCCCTTTCTTAATAAAGTATATTGGTTCGCCGATAATTTCTATAAGCCCGATAAATTCTATGTATCAAAAAAATCTTTAGCAAACGATGAATTCACTTTTTTTTAAATTATTTTCTTGATTTTGTAAAAATTCTATAAGGTTTATATTTTCTTTAATGTTGTTTTTATTGTTTATAAGTGAATCTACTTTATCTTGTTTATCATTTATTTCAGATAATTCTATTTTATGTTTTGTTTCTTTAATATTAGAAAAATCTATGAAATTATTTGTAACAGATAGAAATTCATTATTTATATCATTATTTGCGGAAAAATCTATCAATCTTTCTATATGATTATTTTCAGATAAATCTACTAAATCTTCTATTTCGTGATTATCAGAATCGTGATTATTCAGAAAAATCGATCATTGAAGAATCCATTAAGTTTTTATAATTACTTTTTTATTTTATTTTTATAATTATTTGAATTTTCTGTCAATTCTATACTTACTAAATTTTCATTAAATAAATATTTGTTTCTAACTATTTCTTCAGAATCTTTTCTATCTATCACATGCACAGAATCTTCTACATTCTTCAAAGTTGAATGATTTATTCTATTTTTAATCAAGTGTTATTTATTTCTAAATAACCTTTATCTAAACGAAGTTTTTGCTGCATTAGAATCTTAATATCTAACATTCCATCATACGGAATTGACAAATTTATCCTATTTATTCGTAAATTAACAGTTCCTAAAGTTTTAATAACATTGTTTGTTATAACAGATATTAATATTATTTTATTTTTAATCATATTATTTGGAATATCATCTTTTTTTATAAGACTTATTTGTGCTTCACCATGTATTAGAAATTCACATTTTCTATTTGGAATTAAATCATCAACTTCTATATGTTTCTAATTTTAATTTTCTAGTTTTCAAAATTAAATACGTAATTTTATAAATTATCCTTATTTGTAAGTACACTATTATATTACTAGCTAGAAACGTTTGCTTCGCTCGCGATCTACGTGTGTTGATTATGTGATATAATGTTCATTATGTTAAAAATTATAGACCGATTTCATTAATATCTAATCTTGCAAAAATAACATTATCTCAAAAAATGTGACATTATCTCAAATAATAAGTATGCTTTGTTAAAAAAAGGGGAACCAAAGATCCCATCACTTATATTTCGAATATAATTTTGCAACTGTTTAGACCATAGTAAACCAATAGCTATTGCTTTTTTAGATCTAGCAAAAGCTTTTGATACGGTCAAGCATAATATATTACTAAAAAGATTGGAAAGATATGGAATCTGTGGCAAGGCATTAGATTTAATAACTAGTTTCTTAAGTAATAGACAACAAAGAGTCAAAATACAAAAATGCGTTAGTGAAAATACTACGGTTAATTCAGAAGTACCACATAGTACAATACTGGGTCCTCTTTTATTTATCATCTACGTTAATGATTTACTTAAAGACAATACAATATCATACGCTGATGACACCGAAAGAATAAACACAGCTGACACATGGTCAGAAGTGGAAGATACATTAAATGAGGATCTAAGTAACATATCAAATTGGTTGGCTGATAACAGGCTATCTTTAAATGTAAGCAAAACTGTGTATTTAACTTTTGGAAATTATATAAACAGTCTTCCAAACAACTTAGATATTAAGATCAATCAGGAAAAAAATAGTAGAGCGACCAGTAGTAAATATTTAGGATTAGTTTTTGATTGCAATATGAAATGGGAAGAACATATTAAGTATATGGTTGGTAAAACTAAATATCTAACCTTTATTTTTCATTATCTATCGAAAATAATAAGTCTAAAAACGTTAAGACAAATTTATTATGTTATTTTCAACAGTATTCCAATGCTAAATCTTTATGGAAAAATCTACAAAAAAATTGTCAAAAATTATAAACAGGAACAAGTTTATTAGCCTCAGAAACCCATTCAATATTGAACAACTTTTTGAATTGGGAACACTAAGTTTTCATTATGAAAATCTAAAATCGATATACTTAATAACAAAAAGCATCACTAGGAAAAAACTTATACAACTCCCTAAAAGAGAGAAAACAATGAGTAGCAAAAACAGCCACATAAAGACTATAAAATTATATACAGAATAAACAAGAAAAGGAAATAAAAGAGTGGATTAAATTACAAACTTACTCACTATAACAACTTTATATTATTACAACTACGAAATAGTATATTACGACACTGTTGTGGGAGATGGTTTTCTAGCTTTCTCAAGGTTGTTCGCACGAGCGAAGCGAGTTAATCGTTATTATTAGCAGGAAATGATCCGTGATTAAATGTTCAACTTTACAAGTATTTGTTAATATATTTTTTTGTTACCGACACGGTGGCGGAGTGGCGGAGACGCACCTCGGCCGGTCACGGAAGTTAAGCAGCACTGAGTGCGGTTGGCACTTGGATAGGTTTGGCTTTCGTGGCGGGTTAGGTGTTTTTTCACACTTCACAACGTGAGCGGGAGGTGTGAAACATTCGGTTTAGGTGTCAAGGCCTACGCAATGTGACTTTGATACCCAAAAAGAATGTTTCGAATACACCGGCCATCTCGGGTGAGGTTTTCCCTGCTTCACAGGTTTCCCTCATCCACGGGCATAACCCCGGGCGAATTCGAGATGGTGGGGTTTTTAAGGGAGGGATAAAGCACCCACACATAGGTGGTAGGTGAACACCGTTAAAGTCCCCCAGGGGATAAACGGTAGGAAGTGCCAGGAAAAAGAGAGAATATATATTTTTTGTTTTGATGAAGATATTGTCAATGCAGGAACCTTCAGTATTTTCTGAAGTTACTGGTATAGTTACCGTTTGAAAACCCGGTACAAAACCTCTCTCCATAAAGTTACTTAGAAATTTCTGGCTGATATCTCTCACCGAGATCGGTCTCTCCCGATCGTAAGCTTGACGAGAGAACTTTGCCTAGCTTTTATGGGAGCGGCAAAGTAGGGAGAGAGTAGCTTGCGCCGCGGATCGCGGGCAGCGAGAATCCCCCCCCCCTTGAACAGCGCACGGGAAAGACTCCGCGCGAGCCGATCATTATCGGCTCTCTCTGATTGCGCCCGCGAGTGGGAGTGAGAGAGAGAATCGCTAGTCGCGGGGAATCGGAATTAGGTGCTAGGCGGGCTATACGGTGTGTGTGAGAGAGAGAGAGATAGCGCGATCGCCTAGCCCTTTCGCGTATTAAGTCTTTGCAACTAGTTTCGCCGAGAGAAACCACTGCGGCGAATTATTTATATTCCAATTTTATAAAATAAATTCGTTCCCGTGTAGAATCTATCTTATTATTGGTGTGAGAGTGTGTTAAAATAGATTCTTTCGGGAGAGGTAGTTGCCCCACCCCTCCACCCTTTTAAGAAAAATTTTAAACAATTTTATTTTTCTTATCTACGGGACGCGGCGATAAAATTACTGTTATTTTATTTGAGTTCGAGAGCGCAGTATTTTTATTTTGCTTTTCTCCTCTCCCTGACCCACATATATTGTATATATAGTAAGATAATTTAATAATTGTATTATTTATTACTATTTATTTTTATAATATATGTATAAATTTGTGTGTGAATAAAATATATTTTGCAACTATTGTTAATTAATTAGACTTGTTTGCAAGTTAAATAATTAACATTAAGTAACTTTGTGTGAATCAGCTGCAAAGTTACGATAATTGTAATATTAATTATTTAAACTCGTGTGTGAGTAAAATAATTAAAATTATTTTTGTATTACAATTATCTGACAGTAATTACTTGATTTAATATTTGGTATTTATTAAGTATTACTGGTCACGATACTTGTATTATATTTTTGAAAATTTTGAGTGTGAGAAAAATTTTTTGTTATAACTCGTGTTAATTGTTTAGACTTTTTGCAAGTTAAACAATTAATATTAAGTATCTTTGTGTGATTGTCCCGCAAAGATACGAGAGTTATAATATATAATTATTTAGACTCGAGAGTGAGTTAAATAATTAAATTTTCTTTTGCATGTATTTTAATGATCGGCATATAACCTAATATTTTGTATTCGTTATTTGCTGTGAAATTTTAATATATGTAAAAAACTTTCTTTTCTCTTTTTGTGTGTTTAAATTATATCTCCACACATTTTTACCAATTATTTAGACTTGTTTGTTAGTTAAATAATTGGTTATAATTTTTTTGGTGTGTTTGAGTAAAATAATTCGGTATATAAATTTAATTGTTTAGACTTGTTAGCAAGTTCAATAATTAAATTTTCATTTCCTTTTCGTTCAATTTATTTAAGAAAAGGAAATATAAATTATTTCAACTTGGTAGCAACATAAATTATTTATTTAGTCCTTTTTAGGATAAAATAAATATATTTCGCTGAAAAATTGTTGTTTGGTACGACAATTAGTGAAATATGTTACAAAATTTTTACGTTCGGTAATATGTATATGTATAATAATATCGGTCTCTCCAAACCAAATGCTTTACTTTTAGATTATTGAAGGCCTATCGTACTCTTTGTCCACTATGGTTGGTGGAATTTCCCAGAGCACGGCCTTTTAAAATAATTAAAGGCGTTTCGTCCTCGATCTCCAGTTTGGACTCCTCAGTAAGGAACTGGAGATCTTACCTTAGACGCCTGTCGCAAGATGATATGCGACGCCAGCAAGATGTTCTGCGGCTATATATATAGAAAACAGACGACGATCTCTCCAACGAGTGTAGAGAGATAGTCGTCTCCCTCTAGTGGTGGGAAAAGCCACCAGCCAGAGCCACCAGACAGGAGACGACTATCTCTCTACACTCGTTGGAGAGATCGTCGTCTGTTTTCTATATATATAGCCGCAGAACATCTTGCTGGCGTCGCATATCATCTTGCGACAGGCGTCTAAGGTAAGATCTCCAGTTCCTTACTGAGGAGTCCAAACTGGAGATCGAGGACGAAACGCCTTTAATTATTTTAAAAGGCCGTGCTCTGGGAAATTCCACCAACCATAGTGGACAAAGAGTACGATAGGCCTTCAATAATCTAAAAGTAAAGCATTTGGTTCGGAGAGACCGATATTATTATACATATACATATTACCGAACGTAAAAATTTTGTAACAAATAACTCGCGATACGGTCTAAAAATTCGCGCTCTGGCTGGTGGCTTTTCCCACCACTAGAGGGAGACGACTATCTCTCTACACTCGTTGGAGAGATCGTCGTCTGTTTTCTATATATATAGCCGCAGAACATCTTGCTGGCGTCGCATATCATCTTGCGACAGGCGTCTAAGGTAAGATCTTCAGTTCCTTACTGAGGAGTCCAAACTGGAGATCGAGGACGAAACGCCTTTAATTATTTTAAAAGGCCGTGCTCTGGGAAATTCCACCAACCATAGTGGACAAAGAGTACGATAGGCCTTCAATAATCTAAAAGTAAAGCATTTGGTTCGGAGAGACCGATATTATTATACATTGACAATTAGTGAAATAATTATTTTGTTGCAAACCATACGGGATTTACAACATTTCGTAAATACCCCTACTGTTGAAATAATTTAATTAAATTTGTGTTTGTAGTGTAGTGTAAATTATAAAGGAAATTTTTTTTGTTGTTTTGCTTGGAAAAGCAAAATAATAAATAGTGTCTTGGTGTGTGTGAATCACAAGACACTGTATTTATTTTTATATTTATTTTAAAATTAATTATTTAGGCTCGTTAGTGAAATAAATAATTTAATTTTTATTCTTTTCTTCCTTTATAATTTGTTGTTCTGTATTTATTAATAGATTGAAACTTTAATTATTTCAATTTCCATAACAAAATAAATTCTTTTCGCCAGTGAGGAATCTTCTGGATTATAACTGGCGAGAGAGATATTTTGGGAAATCGTCAAATTTACCATTACTTGTAAATTACCGACGATATTGAAATAATTTAAAGATTTTTTTTTTGTTAATAATTATTTTTGCTTGCTGAAGCAATTGTATAGAGTCGTGGTGTGTGTGAGTCACAAGACACTATTATAAACATTAATTATTTAGGCTTATGAGCAAGTTAAATAATTAATTTTAATTTGGTACAAGTGTTAAGTGTGTGATTTGCCACAACTTTAACCAACAAAATTTAATTATTTTGTCCTTCTAAGGACGAAATAAATTTATTTTAAAGAAAATCTTTTGGATTTTGATCAAGTATAGTATATTACGCATGTAGGGCAGAAAGTTTGATATTCGTGCACTGCGAGACAAATGCCCGAGGCGAAGCCGAGGGCATTTGTCGCGCAGTTCACGGCTATCAACCTTCTGCCCGTTATGCGTATACTATTTTTCTTTATAGCCGGTCGAAAGTACGTTTATTTATTAATTTGTATAGAAAATAATGCTATTGCATTCAAGTTAATAGCATGTTAATAATAGCTTTGATGTAATATTGCGTGTTCATGTTTAATTTTTGCTTACCACTTTAGTGTCTCTAACGGATACTTGAAGAATTTTAGAGTTTTCTCTTCTCTCAGATTTATTGTTGTTTAGAGATTTTTTATGAGTTCTGATGCCTGCCCCCGACATTTGCAAGCACGAGCGAAGCGAGTGCTTGCTGGTCGGGGGGGCAGGCATCAAAATTCATAAAAAGCAACATAAATAACTACACTGTTTGCAATACTTATAGAACACACTTTTTTTAGTTTAATTTGAATTTTCTTTATTTTATTCTTATTAACTATATTTCTTTTATTATTCTTTTTTATTATTTACACAGGAACAATAACAATTATTAATTATGTTGCCATTAAACACACAGTTTTCATATTTTATAAATGAATTTTTGCTACCTGCAAAGTTAACATCATTCTTTTTTTCTGCATCGTTGTTAGGTGATTGTTCATTTAAATTCTGATTGCTATCTGTACTTTTAGCTTTTTTTGGCGCTGGTTCATTCTCTGCTCCTTTGTAAGTCAGTTTGACTGGTTGTTTTGATGTAAAATGCTTAACTAGTACTGTTTGCTTATTGGACGGAACAAGTATTCTTGTATTTTTTGCCGTTGAAAAAGAAGGCGTCAATGGCTCGGGTGCTTCCAATTGATTTAATTTTTCGTTTGCAGTTAGTTCCTCGTCATTTACATTAAACTCTTCAGAAAAATCATCCCACGATACAACACACGCATCTGTAGTTTTATCTGTTTCACTTGCAACAACTATTTTAGTGGAACAATTTTTACTTGTCGATGGTCTTGGATTGGATTGTGAATCAAATAAAGCAGCATGGGTTATACTTTCAAAAATTTTGTCTCGATTTTTCATTGAGTTTTCTACATACCCTATAAATAAATAATCTACTTATTATCAAGTTATTTAATAAAAAGAACTTTATTTAAATTATTTGCAAATAATTAGCTTTAGTTTTAAATAAACAAAGAAAGTAATAAGCTACCTTGTGCTATACTAGTTGACTTCCACCCTCCTAGCTGCTTGAGCATGGTAACACTTGCGCCCGAGTCGGATAAAAGAGTTGCTCCAGTTCTTCGGAAACAATGACCCGTGTACATTTTTGGATTTGGTAAGTTCAAATACGAAGCTATAGTTTGAGGTATTTCGCCTATTTTATTCCTACCGATGACTTGGTGATGACATTTTCCTTTCTGATATTGGATGAAAAATCTGTCGGTAAATGGTTCAGTTGGTCTCAAAGAGATGTAGTTCTTAATTGTTTTATAAAAAATTTCTCCAATTATAAATTGACGAGGTTTGTCATTTTTCGTTTCGGTAATTGAAACTAGATACTTGTTACCAAGATTTTCAATATCTTGTACCTTAAGATTAGTGAGTTCATCACATCTGAGGGCACCACAAATGCCAAATGCAAGAATGACCTACAATTATTATAAAAATAAGAATATAAATTAAGAGAATAATTAATGAAAGTGAATGTAGATAATAACCTTTGTAGCCAAGTATGTAAAGTCTGGAGCATTTGTCATAAAATCAATTATTTCATTCCATTTCAATACTAAAGACTTTTTAGCTTTGTATCCTTTCGAATTCTTTTTCACGAGGCTTTTCAAATTTTGAAATTTACTAATGTCAATATTCTCTCGAGTATTTAAAGTTTTCTTCAGCATCGACCATATGCTCCATAAAGTAGACGGTTTCAACTTTTTACTTAGTTCTTTAAAATACACAACTAAATTACTTTCATCCGAACTTGACAAACAATTTTTATGTTCCATTTGCCACTTTTTGTACGTTTCGTAGACTAGAACGTACCTATCTGCAGATTTCTTTGGCAACGTATCCGTTTGAATTATTAATTGCGCCTCTGTATCGAAATTTCTAAAAATTTCCTCTTCTTCTACGGATTTATCTTCTTCATCTGTGAATTCATCAGATGAAACCGTTTCGTTCATTTTTTGATTAATTTTTTTTTGTCTTATAAATATCGACTGACACAGAAACACTGATAAATCTAAAGAATATGGTTATGTGTCAAAACAAAAAATATGCATCGATGCACAAATGTTTAACTTTCTGCTTCGAAATCAAAGCAGGAAGTACGTACTTTCGACCGAGGTATAAAGAAAAATTAATTTTGTTGGTACACTAGTCGGTGCATTTTTATAATTTATTGTAATTAAGCTTCGTATTACTCGTTGGGAGTAATAATTATTTTATTGTGGTGATTCCAATAAAATAATTTCCAATTGAAAATTGGATACTTCCGAAGTATTTGAAACACTAGGGATTTCATCTGAAATCCCGGTTGAGAGTACTTCTCCCGACGTAACACGTCGGCTGCTGCTGGTCGAAAAAATAATGGCCAGCAGCTATGAAGCCCGAATGACCCAGCTTATGCGTGAATCTCGCATAGCTAGGGATATTCGTCGGGAAACGAAGAAGCTTCCGATTGAGGCAGTGTATGCCCAATTGGAGCATTTAAGTTTAAACGCAAATGGCGAAGAGGCGGAGTGCCGCGAACGCTTATTGCGTCACCGGATAAGATGTGTAGACATTAATCTGGAAATATCATGGTTCCCTGAATACGATGAGAATGTAAGGGCAAAGCCTGCACATGAAACTCTAGTATGTCAAGAACTATGGGAAATTAGGAAACCCCGTTCCAGGAAAGGGAGTGTCGTCCCATCAGGAACGGAAGTTTCCGAAAGGGTTGCTAGTAACAGAGCACTTATCCCTGAAGAAGATGGAGCTCAGTCACCAAGTGGTCTGTCTAGAAACTCGCCATTGAGTACTGCACAAAGCCCGAGGTTGGCATCAACAGGTGCTATACCTAAACGGTTTGGTGAGGTACTGGCAGCAAACACGACCACGACTGTTATCCCTTATGTTCCTGTTTCGGTGGCTGCAACCTCGTGCACAATCACCACGTCGACGGTTACGATCGTGACGACTGCTCAACTCGGAGGTTTTTATGCACTCGCACATTACCTCCCGATTGAAGAGCAGAGAAACAGCGGACATCTTGGCACTAGAGAGAGTAAAGTGCCAACACAACATTTTGACTTGGGTTCGCAGACGGAAGCCGACCGTCGTACGTCACGAGGATACACCTCTAGACAATACGACAACAGGCAACCCGAGGCTAATACAACCGAACATCAATTTGTTGATGATAGGAATGGATATGACCTTCCTAATGACGTCAGTGTTCAATCTTACGAAAAACCGAGGTTTGAACAGAGACGTCGTGAGACCTCTTGTAAGACTTGTGAGGGACAAGATAGAAGAGAGAGGCGTGAGTACACGACTTTCAACAAAAATTCACAACACCATCGTTCAGTGAGTAGAGCCTCAAGCAACGATGAACGTCGTGAAAGCTATACGGAGAGACGTACTCATAAACGTCAGTCCAACCGTAAACTCGACGACCGAGCACAGCCGGAAATTCCGGAGCAAGGTCACAGAGATAGGTCGGACAGACGTAGAGAAACGTCTCGAGAGAAACGTGCGGTGGCCACTTGCGATCAGTGTACTCAGACGGATTCGTCCGATGGGTATCAATCTGATCGCGAACCTGCTCGTAGGAGATCCGATTCTCGTAGGGCGGCTGAAGGCCGACAAGAGAGTAGGAATCCTTCTACCAGCAGGCGTAGGAGTTCCCGGACGGATAATAGAGATGACCGTCGGGAAAGAGACTCCTACGAGGCCAGGCCAAGGTATCGTGAAGTCGATAACCGAACGCACGAGAGCTGCGTATCTGGAACATGTCCTTTGGTGGTGAGACCAAAAAGGACGCGGAAGAGTTTCTGAACCGTTTGCACGACTTCAGAAATGACAACGAGTTCTCAGATCGCAGGATGTTCAGTGCCCTGCCCAATGTGTTCTCAAAATCAGCTCTGTTCTGGTATAGAATAGTTCAGCCATCTCTTCGAGATTGGCGTGATTTTGAGATCGAGTTCCTAAATGTGTATGGCCGTATAATAAATGACGAAGATTTACTCATGGAACTTCGATCAAGAACACAAAATGAGGGAGAAAATTTAAATGCCCTCCCTCATTAGAACAACAGGTGAAGATGGCCTACTCGCAGATGAGGCCAGATTACCGTAGGTAGATACCAGTACGACAAGTCAGGAATTTCTCTGATTTGACAAGCTACGGTAAAGAGTACGAGCAGCATTTAACATGGGACACGAAATTCTCCAGTTCCAACGTTAAGTGCGAGAAGCTCGTACCAGAAGCTTTCCCGAAACAGAGTGGTGGAGCACGAGTTTCGGGCAAAGTGGCGACTGTTACCGAAAAGAGTAAGGATGAGTCTTCTCATTCGGATAAACAGTCGTCGAAGAAAACTATCAAGAAGAAGAGCAAGAAAAGTGCGAAAAACTCGCCAAACTCTTCTTCAAGCGAATACGAAGCACCCGCTGTGTACGGTATTTCCATCGTCGCTAATAGTTTTCAGAAACGATACGGCAAGTCGAATAATGGAGTGAGTGCCCCCAATTCGAAATCCGTATCGTACGTGCCTGTTTCTCAACAGTCACCTGGGCAACAAAAACAGAGCTCGGGTAAAAGAGAAAGACGTGCTTTGACGAATTCTCAACTGCCTCAGCAAAATGTTTTTGTCACACAAATGGCACAAAACCTGGTGAGGTATGTGCAACCACAGGCGACGGCAGTAAACCCAACGAACCTGAGCACCAACTTTGTCAGCGTGTGTTTCACATGCCAAAAAGTCGGTCATAGGTCGTCGGATTGCCCGAGCCGAACATGCTACCGATGCGGAAACATTGGGCACTCCGCTGAGCTGTGCTCTACCGAATTGGTAGCAAAGGAGTGCCAGCTGTGTGGAACTAGTGGCGTTACACTCCAAACATGTCCTAACTGCGTCAGGTTCCTCCAAAACGTGGGAAACCTGAACGCAGGGCACCCGAGCTGCCCCGGGCGCCCTGCACTGCAGTAAGTGAACCGCATGGTTTACAAGGGCAAGTGTTTAAGGTTGGAGAACCCTCTAAACTCTTTAAGAAGTCTAGCAAATCATTTGCTGACTTCTCTAAAGTCCTTAACGGAGATCAAATTCCCTCTCAGACCGAAGTTGGTGTTGAAAGTAAGTCTGAGTGTAAGGATCCTAAACGTTCTGGGGCTTCGACAGATGGAAAAGTTCTTAGAACACAACCTGTCAATCCCACCCGAGCTTTGCAAGGTAAAACAGAACAAGGAACCTTATTAGACCAACAAAAGCGTGAGGCTAAAGATTGGTCTAAGGAACTCCAAAGGCAAATATACTCTGATAGCAGAGACATTATTGGTGAAGAAGGCGTAAAGAGATCGTTATCTCAGCCGCTTAGCACCATCGGAGTGAACGACCTCGGTTGTTGCTCATCGTCACCCCGTTGTGACACACCTAGTAAAGAGGACAAGAAGCCCTTGGTAGAGAAGGAAATTGTCCTCAACAACGAGCCCTTGGTGGAGAAGGTAGTTGTCGATGGTGTGCATAACATGAACCGTACAAATTCGTTGCCGAGAAGTACAGTTCAGGGGGGGGGGGGGCAGATGCCGTACCAAGTACGTCTAAAATGACGCACAGAGCATCGACCCCTAACGACGATAGTCAAACCGATCAGATAATTGCTGGAATCCAGTCGAATAACCGGCTATTCTTTTTGGTACGACTCGGTGGAAAGGACTTTAAAGCACTTTTCGATCCTGGCGCCATGGTCTCTCTTGTACGATCAGATGTTGTCGAACAGTACAAGTTTAAATGGAGACCTATCAAGGTTATCGTGAAAGGTGTGGCTGGACCAGCACTTAAAGTCCTTGGCCTAATCGTCATTCTATTCTGTGTAGAAGGCCTTGATGGCAATATCCAACTGAGAATTGTAGAGAATATTGAGCATTCCATCATTCTCGGTATGAATTTTCTACAACATTGGAATATGGAAGTCAAATTAGGCGAAGCTATCTGGCATATTGGCGAGAGTGATTGGAGACACTTCGTCAGAGATACAGCTCATGACATCGATTCGAGGATTTCCGCTGAATGTGCTGGTATAATTGAGATACAGGACGACCAGCGCAAACAAGTCAAAGAGTTAGTTGAAAGCCTACTCTTGCCCTCGGGAGACGTCCACGGCTTTACGACGTTAACAGAGCACCACATAGAGGTTGAACCTGGTGCAGAGACCGGTTCGTCATAAGCCAAGACGTATGTCTCCCAAGGTCCTCGAATTTGCCCATAGTGAGGTCAAAAAGATGTTTGACAGGGCATTATCGAACCGAGTGCGAGTGATTGGTCAGCTGCTCCGGTCATCGTTCGCAAGGACGAAGGAAGTTATCGCTTCTGTATCGATTTTCGAGACCTTAATGCAGTCACAAAACGTGATTCTTATCCAATTCCTAACATGGATACCATATTGGATAAGCTGCATAATGCAAGGTATATATCAAAAATCGATCTTAAGAAAGCGTACTTCCAAATATTAATGGCCGAAGCGAGCCGGTATTCTACTGCATTTGCTGTAGCCAGGGTCGGGGCTGTGGCAGTTCACGAGAATGCCTTTTGGCCTCATGAATGCTCCTATGACCTTGCACGGCTTATAGATGCAATTTTCGGGCCTAAGGTGGAACCTTATGTATTTGGTTATCTAGACGACTTGATCGTCATTATCGAAACTTTTGAGGACCATCTAAAATGGCTCGAATACGTACTAAGGACGTGAATGACGCTGGACTCGAGGTGAATCGAGAGAAGTGTGAGTTTGTTGTTCCAGTGTAACGTTCCTTGGGTACAAATTGGACGCGGACGGCTTGAGGCCTGACGAGGAACGAGTCGCTCCAGTCCTTAATTACCCTACTCCTCGTAATGTCAAACAGCGGGGGGCAGATGCCGTACCAAGTACGTCTAAAATGACGCACAGAGCATCGACCCCTAACGACGATAGTCAAACCGATCAGATAATTGCTGGAATCCAGTCCGAATAACCGGCTATTCTTTTTGGTACGACTCGGTGGAAAGGACTTTAAAGCACTTTTCGATCCTGGCGCCATGGTCTCTCTTGTACGATCAGATGTTGTCGAACAGTACAAGTTTAAATGGAGACCTATCAAGGTTATCGTGAAAGGTGTGGCTGGACCAGCACTTAAAGTCCTTGGCCTAATCGTCATTCTATTCTGTGTAGAAGGCCTTGATGGCAATATCCAACTGAGAATTGTAGAGAATATTGAGCATTCCATCATTCTCGGTATGAATTTTCTACAACATTGGAATATGGAAGTCAAATTAGGCGAAGCTATCTGGCATATTGGCGAGAGTGATTGGAGACACTTCGTCAGAGATACAGCTCATGACATCGATTCGAGGATTTCCGCTGAATGTGCTGGTATAATTGAGATACAGGACGACCAGCGCAAACAAGTCAAAGAGTTAGTTGAAAGCCTACTCTTGCCCTCGGGAGACGTCCACGGCTTTACGACGTTAACAGAGCACCACATAGAGGTTGAACCTGGTGCAAGACCGGTTCGTCATAAGCCAAGACGTATGTCTCCCAAGGTCCTCGAATTTGCCCATAGTGAGGTCAAAAAGATGTTTGACAAGGGCATTATCGAACCGAGTGCGAGTGATTGGTCAGCTGCTCCGGTCATCGTTCGCAAGGACGAAGGAAGTTATCGCTTCTGTATCGATTTTCGAGACCTTAATGCAGTCACAAAACGTGATTCTTATCCAATTCCTAACATGGATACCATATTGGATAAGCTGCATAATGCAAGGTATATATCAAAAATCGATCTTAAGAAAGCGTACTTCCAAATATTAATGGCCGAAGCGAGCCGGTATTCTACTGCATTTGCTGTACCAGGGTCGGGGCTGTGGCAGTTCACGAGAATGCCTTTTGGCCTCATGAATGCTCCTATGACCTTTGCACGGCTTATAGATGCAATTTTCGGGCCTAAGGTGGAACCTTATGTATTTGGTTATCTAGACGACTTGATCGTCATTATCGAAACTTTTGAGGACCATCTAAAATGGCTCGAATACGTACTAAGGACGTTGAATGACGCTGGACTCGAGGTGAATCGAGAGAAGTGTGAGTTTTGTTGTTCCAGTGTAACGTTCCTTGGGTACAAATTGGACGCGGACGGCTTGAGGCCTGACGAGGAACGAGTCGCTCCAGTCCTTAATTACCCTACTCCTCGTAATGTCAAACAGCTGATATCCTTTCTCAGGATGGTAGGCTGTAAAGACCAGGATTGGGATTGGGGCGAGGAGCAGGAGGAGGCGTTCTGTCAGCTTAGAGTTGCGTTAGCTGAAGCGCCTGTACTAGCCCGTCTAGACTTTTCTAAGCCATTTACCGTCCAAAGCGACGCTAGTGACTTAGCAATAGGTGCGGTGTTGACGCAACTGGACGACGAGGGTTTCGAGCATCCGATTGTTACGTCAGCCGATTATTAAATCGCGCTGCACGTAATTACATGACAACGGAAAAAGAATGCTTGGATCTCATATGGGCTATTAAGAGATTGAGACCATACATTGAGGCCTATCGATTCACGGCTGTGACCGACCATAGTGCTCTCATATGGCTCAAAAATCTCAAGGAGCCGTCGAGTAGATTGGCACGATGGATACTTAATGCAGCAATGGGACTTTGAAATAGTGCATAAGAAAGGAGCCTTGCACTATGTCCCGGACGCGCTTTCTCGTGCCATCAACCCAGACCCCGACGAAGAAGAAATTGCCTCATTCGAAGTAATTACAGACCCATGGTATATTGCTAGATTAAACGATGTACGCTCATGCTCTCGAAGATTTCCGGAGTGGAAAATTGAGGATGATATGCTATATCGTTTTACAAGCGGTAAAGTCCTGGACTCTGTATCAGAACGAGAGGAAGGCTGGCTTCTTGTGCTACCCTTAGAGCAGAGGAACCGAGTTCTAGTAGATTCTCATTTCTACCCAGTTATTGGTCACATGGGAATTGAAAAAACTTACGAACGCGTTGCAAGAGATTACTATTGGCCAGGTATCTACCACGATACCCACCAATTTGTGTTACGGTGTCTGATATGTCAGAACTATAAGATGTCTCAAGCAGGTCCTCAAGGCTTATGATTTAAATTTGCCGTACACTTTCCTAAGGTGCGTAAGGCATGTCTGCTAAACTGGCACCAAAGTATGACAGACCCTTTGAAGTTAAAGAAGTACTATCTCCAATAGTTCTGAGACTAGAAGAGTCTGGTCGGAAACGGACCGAGGTACACATATCTGATGTGAAGAGATATGTACCACCTCGGGTTGCCATTTAAAGCGGTAGGAAAAACGTATCGGCGTACGTGAGAACAGTCAGCGAAGGCTGGGCTTGGTGACTGTATGCCACGTCAATATCATACGAAGCGCGAAGAATCATTGAAGCAGCCTCCAATTGAAGATAAGAAGAGAAGCGTACAGCGCGCAGTCGTGGATAGATTGTGCCTTTCTTTCGACTCGGCCTTCCCGAGGGAAGTGGCGTCTAGGTGAGGGCTTTGTGACGGAAATCGTCACACAATCTATTCACGACGAATAGAGTATTTAAATTCGCGAATTGTAAGTCGTCGGAGCCTTTCGTATGTCAAGGCCAACCGACGACACTTGTTTATTTTTCTACAAGTGTACAATTACGCGCACAATAGTACGTAGGGATGAGGGCGAGAGAAGTGTGAGTTTTGTTGTTCCAGCGTAACGTTCCTTGGGTACAAATTGGACGCGGACGGCTTGAGGCCTGACGAGGAACGAGTCGCTCCAGTCCTTAATTACCCTACTCCTCGTAATGTCAAACAGCTGATATCCTTTCTCAGGATGGTAGGCTGTAAAGACCAGGATTGGGATTGGGGCGAGGAGCAGGAGGAGGCGTTCTGTCAGCTTAGAGTTGCGTTAGCTGAAGCGCCTGTACTAGCCCGTCTAGACTTTTCTAAGCCATTTACCGTCCAAAGCGACGCTAGTGACTTAGCAATAGGTGCGGTGTTGACGCAACTGGACGACGAGGGTTTCGAGCATCCGATTGTTACGTCAGCCGATTATTAAATCGCGCTGCACGTAATTACATGACAACGGAAAAAGAATGCTTGGATCTCATATGGGGCTATTAAGAGATTGAGACCATACATTGAGGCCTATCGATTCACGGCTGTGACCGACCATAGTGCTCTCATATGGCTCAAAAATCTCAAGGAGCCGTCGAGTAGATTGGCACGATGGATACTTAATGCAGCAATGGGACTTTGAAATAGTGCATAAGAAAGGAGCCTTGCACTATGTCCCGGACGCGCTTTCTCGTGCCATCAACCCAGACCCCGACGAAGAAGAAATTGCCTCATTCGAAGTAATTACAGACCCATGGTATATTGCTAGATTAAACGATGTACGCTCATGCTCTCGAAGATTTCCGGAGTGGAAAATTGAGGATGATATGCTATATCGTTTTACAAGCGGTAAAGTCCTGGACTCTGTATCAGAACGAGAGGAAGGCTGGCTTCTTGTGCTACCCTTAGAGCAGAGGAACCGAGTTCTAGTAGATTCTCATTTCTACCCAGTTATTGGTCACATGGGAATTGAAAAAACTTACGAACGCGTTGCAAGAGATTACTATTGGCCAGGTATCTACCACGATACCCACCAATTTGTGTTACGGTGTCTGATATGTCAGAACTATAAGATGTCTCAAGCAGGTCCTCAAGGCTTATGATTTAAATTTGCCGTACACTTTCCTAAGGTGCGTAAGGCATGTCTGCTAAACTGGCACCAAAGTATGACAGACCCTTTGAAGTTAAAGAAGTACTATCTCCAATAGTTCTGAGACTAGAAGAGTCTGGTCGGAAACGGACCGAGGTACACATATCTGATGTGAAGAGATATGTACCACCTCGGGTTGCCATTTAAAGCGGTAGGAAAAACGTATCGGCGTACGTGAGAACAGTCAGCGAAGGCTGGGCTTGGTGACTGTATGCCACGTCAATATCATACGAAGCGCGAAGAATCATTGAAGCAGCCTCCAATTGAAGATAAGAAGAGAAGCGTACAGCGCGCAGTCGTGGATAGATTGTGCCTTTCTTTCGACTCGGCCTTCCCGAGGGAAGTGGCGTCTAGGTGAGGGCTTTGTGACGGAAATCGTCACACAATCTATTCACGACGAATAGAGTATTTAAATTCGCGAATTGTAAGTCGTCGGAGCCTTTCGTATGTCAAGGCCAACCGACGACACTTGTTTATTTTTCTACAAGTGTACAATTACGCGCACAATAGTACGTAGGGATGAGGGCGCGAGAGTGTGTGTGTGTTTCCCACTCTCATCCCTTTTTCGAAAATTAGGCAAATGCCTAGTAGTATGTCCCGATCCGCCGCTCGAGGCGGACAAACTTATCCGGTGTCGTGATTGATAGTTTTCCGGCTAAGAAAAGGCGCGTGAGGCGCAAAAGCCGTCGGAACCCGGAACATCCTCGCGAGGTGAGCCGCGAGTGAATTGGTGATACCCAAAAGGACGGGAGTGAATGTGTGAGTGTTAACGCGGTTCGCGAGACACTCGCCGCGGCACAAGGCCGCCTTTTGGACACCGCAGCCGATCCGTGTCCCTTTTGTCCTCCTGGGCAACGGAGGCCGTATGTTGATGTCATCATACACTTTACAGTTCTGATAACCGATAAATAATCTGTTTCTGTTTTCTTTAATTTGTTTATCTATTTCTGCTGTAACTTCGATTATTAAGCTTGATTGATTATTTTTTATATTTTTATATAAATGTAGTACTGTGCAATTGGTTTTGAAGTCTTAAAAATTTCTCTCATTAATGTCTGCTTGAAATTTTTTATAGATTTATGTCCTCAAAATTGTCCACACCAACAATTTGTAATCTTTGTTTCATGCAGTCAATTATAACCTTATTATCATTTTTAAAGAATGTTTCTATTATCTTTGACTTTCTTTTTTATTAATAATTTCGAAGTTCTTTTCGGCATCATTACCTCGTTTGCTAATTACATTTCTTGTTGTGAATAACTAGGTTTATTAGGTAGATTGATAGGCATCGTATATATAGCATTAGTTAGTAATTGATTTTTGTCTTTCATTTCAGTAATCAATTGTTTTTATAGAGAGTTTTCAATTTTTAATGTTTCTATTTCAGTTTGTTCACTTGACACATTTAATTCAACATTATTGCAGGGTTGCCAGATAGAGGTACTTTTTCTTTGTTTCACTTACACGGTATGATTTCATTTACATAAGATAGTAAAGGATAGAGAAACCCTAAATGGTAACTCTCCATTATTGGTATTATTAATGATGTCACTTAGATGGATTCTTGGATACATTCTTTTTCTCTTAGTTTTATTTGTGCTATAATAGTTATTGCTGTTATATTAATTGGCATATCACTAATATTTGAGGTCATGTCTATATTAGAGTGTTCAGGACAAATTACAAGGGTATCACTAATTGTTACTATGTTATTTAATTTTTTCAAGTCACTCTTATGGTACACACTTTCACATATTAAACAACTAGCTGTGGTTACTTTTCTTCTTGGGTGACATCTATAGTAAACTTCTCCTATAATATCAGGAGGTTACTCCTACCCCCCCCCCCCCCCCCGACGCCATGTTATGCATCTATTTCTTCCATAACTTTTGATCAAATTAAAATATGAGCCTTTTTTCGAAATATATCTACTCATTCTCAGTTTCCTTTTTAAAATTTGGTTTAAATGTATGTCTTTATTTGTTTCCAAGTTATAACCCTTCTGAAAATGTTTGCGCTACTTTTTACGTGTATTTATCGAACCAAAAGTTGCGCCATAAATTGCGCTACTATATTGAAAATTTGAATATATATATATTTATATAATTTTATAATAGCAAATGCCTTAAGATCTTTTTTATGTGATTTTCAATTGCAATTTTCAACATGAATCCAACTTTAAAAAATGTCTAATATTTTGATGAATGGAATCATATTAAAAAAAGGCATATTAATAAAGTTATATTTATTTATTTAACTAAAAGCTCCAAATTTTGAAAGACAAGATTTTTTGTTTTAAACTCTTACCTCGAGGTTTTTCCAAATTCAAGATGGCAGCATCTAAGATGGTAATATATATAGGAGAAAATTTTTTGATATTACGATATTATTCCATAAACAATGTTTTATGATGAATGTTTATCAACATTGGACATACGGCATAGTTTTCACCATTTCAAGATGGCGGACCCAATATAGCGGCAAAAAATTTTGCAAATTGTTGAATTTCTATAAAATTTGATTTACAGGGGTTTCTTGGGACGCTGATTATAAATACGTTATCACTTTCAACAAATTCACGATGACGGTCCCAATATAGCGGCAAGAAATTTTGCAAATTGTTAGATTTCTATGAAACTTGATTTACAGGGGTTTTCTCGGTCGCTGGTTACAAATTCGTTGTTAGTCTTTATTTACATATTCAAGATAGCATAGAGACCAATATGGTAACCACAAGTTCTATTTATATTAAATTTAGTTTAAAAGGTTTTTCGGGCCACGGATTACGGATCCGTAATGATGACTTATGTGCAGCATACTTTTGCTCATCAAATAAATAGTCGTAAATATTCCTCAACGAAAATATTAAAAGTAAACAAAACAAAGAAATTACAAAAAAAAACCTACTGAATTACGTGTCTTTTCATGCGATGTGAGCTGGGAAACGTGACTCCTTGGCTAAACGACGTAAAATCGGCGACCTATAGACTTAATTTAAAGAAAACTATAAGACAAAAACACAACTGGATTATGTTATATACTTTTAAAATTTTTGTGTTCTTTTGTTCAGAAGCAAAAAATATAAAGTAAGAAAAAAGAATATATATATATTATTACTTTTTATATTTAAATAAAATTTTATGATGATATTTAAGGAAATAGGCATCTTTTTATATAAAATACGTTTTATTAAGGCCGTATATAAAATATTATAATTAAATACAAATGTTTTCGATGGAAGCCATCCATTAAATTATAATCATAGATCTTAATTAAAAATAAATCAGTTTACAATTTTAATAAATAGTAAATTCAATGTAGATAATTAAATAGTGCAATTTATTAGGTACTGGTATAATGAATTTTTGTTCATCGATGTCAATTAATACGCATATTCTCCATATCTGTTCTGTTTTAATACAAATTTCGTTGCTGCTGCAACGTCTCGAATTATACTTGAGTAATGATTCAAAGTTGCTTTATAACCTGACAAATAATTATTTCTTATTGAACGAGATTTCCAAAATATTTATTAATTTTAATTTTAATTTTAATTTTAACGAAGTAACTTTTTTCGAGCACGTTTGCTCTTGCAGTGCGGACGTCGGAGAGCGTCCGCGGCGGGCTTACTCCGCGAGTACAAAATTTGATCAGCGCGAACGTCGGAGAGCGCCCGCGGCGGGCTTACTCCGCGAACACAAAATTTGATGTGCGCGAACATCGGAGAGCGCTCGCGGTAGCATTTTTTTTTTTAAACGGAGAATTGAGGCTTGAGCTAAATTTCATTTTACACGGACTAGGAATTATTTACCTAGCAATATTATTGCCAATATACTTGCAAAATTAATTAATATATTTTAATATGTAGCGATATATCTTTATGGTAAACGTATTTATTGGCTATATTGTACACAAAACTTAATTCAATTCAAAATTTTATTGTCTTAAAATTCGTCATAAAGGTTTCAATAAATTAATGTAAATACGATGAGATTAAAAACTGTAATAATCTCATATTTATAACGCACGCGTATCATAGATTCAGTAAGTAAATTAATAATAGTAGTAATGAATTTATTAGCCTGCGGTCTAATTCAAACTTAAATAAAAATCATTTCCTTGATTGTACATTTTATTCATACAATCAATCTCGTAACATATATTTTGCGATTCATTCGCTTTCGCGATCTTCGCTTCTGCTATACGCATTAGCTATGTTCAGGCGCCTCGGCCGCTTCGCTCGTTGACCTGTTGAATTAGTCTCGTGCGGCAACGCCGCTCAACTTTCTTCCCTAATCCGGCCTCTGATTGGCCCATTTAAAAAATTAATTACGCCTCGTCTAATTAATATTTTTTTAAAATTCCGACGGGGTTATACTCGAATTAATTTTCTGAATCGGAATATATATATATGTTACCTATGTTTCTGGAGCACCCTGTATATTACCATCTCGGATGCTGCCATCTTGAATTTGGAAAAACCTCGAGGTAAGAGTTTCCAACAAAAAATCTTGTCTTTCAAAATTTGGAGCTTTTAGTTAAATAAATAAATATAACTTTATTAATATACATTTTTTTTATTTGATTCCACTCATCAAAATATTAGAAAATTATAAAAGTTGGATTCATGTTGAAAATTGCAATTGAAAATCACATAAAAAAGATCTTAAGGTATTTGCTATTATAAAATTATATATATATGGGGTATTCCACGTGAAGTGGTCCGATCAAAATTTTAAAATGCACCAAATTTTGGGTACACTTTGCAAATGTTTTTCAGAATACAGAAAAAAATTTTTAGGTACTGGAATCTATTTGCTCAAAAGTTATTCTAACCTCAAAAAGTGAATTTTTCCATATTTTTTTCAACACCAGCTGGGTTTACCGCTATATAACTCAAAATCTATCAACTTTTACTATAGAACATTATATGTAACATTCGTTGCTAATTATATGTAGAATTTATTCTTCTGGGTTAGAATTTCTAATCTCAAGGTCAATGTTACATAAACTACATGTCAATATTCAATTTAAAAAAAGTGCAAGTGCGCCACTTTTGATTTTTTCATTCAACAGTCTAAAAGAAAGCTTGGAGCAATACCTTTCAAATGGTCTGTAGTATTTTTATGGCCTCCAATTCTGTAAAAAGTTATGACAATTTAAAGAAAGACAGAAAATTCACAAAAATTAACATGGTAATTCCCATTTAAATTTTTGTGAATTTTCTGTCTTTCTTTAAATTGTCATAACTTTTTACAGAATTGGAGGCCATAAAAATGCTACAGACCATTTGAAAGGTATTGCACCAAGCTTTCTTTTAGACTTTTGGATGAAAAAATCAAAGGTGGCGCACTTGCACTTTTTTCAAGTTGAATATTGACATGTAGTTTATGTAACATTGACCTTGAGATTAGAAATTCTAACCCAGAAGAATAAATTCTAGATATAATTAGCAACGAATGTTACATATAATGTTATATAGTAAAAGTTGATAGATTTTGAGTTATATAGCGGTAAACCCAGCTGGTGTTGAAAAAAATATGGAAAAATTCACTTTTTGAGGTTAGAATAACTTTTGAGCAAATAGATTCCAGTACCTAAAAATTTTTTTCTGTATTCTGAAAAATATTTGCAAAGTGTACCCAAAATTTGGTGCATTTTAAAATTTTGATCGGACCACTTCACGTGGAATACCCCATATATATATATTTTCAAATTTTCAATATAGTAGCGCAATTTATGGCGCAACTTTTGGCTCAATAAAGACACGCAAAAAGTTGCGTCAAAAGTTGCGCTATTAATTGCGCATACATTTTCAATAGCGCAGAAAATCCCGAAACATCCAAGAAATCCCGAAATTGGTGGATTTATTCCCAAATGCCACAGAAAATTCCGCAACATTCGAGAAATCCCGAAATTGGTGGATTTGTCCCGGAATACCTCAGAAACGCCCGAACCATGCAGGAAATTCCGAAATACCAAAGAAAATCCCGAAACATACAGGAAATACCGAATTTGGTGGATTTTGACCGAAATTCCACACAAAATCCGGAAACATACAGGAAATCCCGAAATTGGTGGTTTTATTCCGAAATTCAACAGAAATGCCGATGTATCCAGGCAATCCCTAAATTAGTTAATATAACCGGAAATATCACAAAAATTCGGAAACTTCTAGCCGATCCCGAAATTGGTGGACTTATCCCGGAATACCATAGAGAATCCTGCAACTTCTAGGAAATCCCAAAATTGGTGTATTTAATTCCGGAAATAACACAGAAAATCCCGAAATTAGAGAACCCGAAATACAGCAAAAATTCCGAAACATCCACGAAATCTCGAAATTGGTGGATTTTTGCCGGAATACCTCAGAAACTCGCAAAACCTCCAGGAAATCCCGAAAGTGGTAGAATTATTCCGAATACCATAGAAAATCCGAAAACATCCACGAAATCCCGAATTTGGTGGAGTTATCTCGGAATACATCAGAAAATCATGAAACTTGCAGTAAATCCCGAAATTGGTGGATTTAATCCGGAAATAACTCAGGGAATCCCGTAACATCGAGGAAATCCCATATTAGTTAATATATCCGAAATAACATATAAAATCCCAAAAGATACAGGAAATACCGAATTTCGTGGATTTTCCCGATATATCACAGAAAATCACGAAACATTTAGGAAACCCCGATATTTGTGTATTTATCCCGAAATAAAACAGAAATTCCGACGCATTCAGGAAATCCCGGAATTAGTTAATACACCCGGAAATAACACAGAAAATCCCGAAACATCCAGGAAATCCCGAAATTGGTGGATTTATCCCGGAATACCACAGAAAATCCCGAAACATCCAGGAAATCCCGAAATTGGTGGACTTATCCCGGAATACCACAGAAAATCCCGAAACATCCAGGAAATCCCGAAATTGGTGGATTTGTCCCGGAATACCTCAGAAACGCCCGAACCATGCAGGAAATTCCGAAATACCAAAGAAAATCCCGAAACATACAGGAAATACCGAATTTGGTGGATTTTGACCGAAATTCCACACAAAATCCGGAAACATACAGGAAATCCCGAAATTGGTGGTTTTATTCCGAAATTCAACAGAAATGCCGATGTATCCAGGCAATCCCTAAATTAGTTAATATAACCGGAAATATCACAAAAATTCGGAAACTTCTAGCCGATCCCGAAATTGGTGGACTTATCCCGGAATACCATAGAGAATCCTGCAACTTCTAGGAAATCCCAAAATTGGTGTATTTAATCCGGAAATAACACAGAAAATCCCGAAATTAGAGAACCCGAAATACAGCAAAAATTCCGAAACATCCACGAAATCTCGAAATTGGTGGATTTTTGCCGGAATACCTCAGAAACTCGCAAAACCTCCAGGAAATCCCGAAAGTGGTAGAATTATTCCGAAATACCATAGAAAATCCGAAAACATCCACGAAATCCCGAATTTGGTGGAGTTATCTCGGAATACATCAGAAAATCATGAAACTTGCAGTAAATCCCGAAATTGGTGGATTTAATCCGGAAATAACTCAGGGAATCCCGTAACATCGAGGAAATCCCCATATTAGTTAATATATCCGAAAATAACATATAAAATCCCAAAAGATACAGGAAATACCGAATTTCGTGGATTTTTCCCGATATATCACAGAAAATCACGAAACATTTAGGAAACCCCGATATTTGTGTATTTATCCCGAAATAAAACAGAAATTCCGACGCATTCAGGAAATCCCGGAATTAGTTAATACACCCGAAATAACACAGAAAATCCCGAAACATCCAAGAAATCCCGAAATTGGTGGATTTATTCCCAAATGCCACAGATAATTCCGAAACATTCGAGAAATCCCGAAATTGATGGATTTAATCCGGAAATAACTCAGGGAATCCCGTAACATCGAGGAAATCCCCATATTAGTTAATATATCCGAAAATAACACAGAAAATCCCAAAACATACAGGAAATACCGAATTTGGTGGATTTTTCCCGATATATCACAGAAAATCCCGAAACATCCAGGAAATCCCGATCTTCGTGTATTTAACTCGAAATACAACAGAAATTCCGTTGCATCCAGGAAATCCCTGAATTAATTAATATATCCGGAAATATCACAGAAATTCCGAAACATCCAGGCGATTCCGAAATTGGTGGACTTATCCTGGAATTCCACAGAAAATCCCGAAACATGCAGGAAATCCCGATATTAGTGTATTTAGCCCGAAATATAACAGACATTCCGATGCATCCAAGAAATCCCTGAATTAGTTAATAAATCCGGATATATCACAGAAATTCCGAAACATCCAGGCCATCCCGAAATTGGTGGATTTATTCCGAAATCCCATAGAGAATCTAGCAACTTCCAGGAAATCCCGATATTGGTGGATTCATTCGGGAATACCATAGAGAATCCTGCAACTTTCAGGAAATCCCAAAATTGGTGGATTTATTCGGGAATACCATATGGAATCCTGAAGCTTCCAGGAAATCTCGAAAGTGGTGGATTTAATTCTGAAGTAACAGAGAAAATCCCGAACATCCACGAAATCATGAAATTGGTGGATTTTTCCCGAAATACCACAGAAAATCCCGAAACAACAGAACAAATACGACAGAAATTCCGAAATATCCGGGAAATCCTGAATTTCGTGGATGTATCCCTTGAATACCACAGAAAATCCCGAAACATGCAGGAAATCCCGTTGTTTGTGTATTTAGCACGAAATACAACAGAAATTCTGATGCCGCCAGGAAATGGCTGAAATAGTTAATATATCCGCAAATAACACAGAAATTCCCGAAACGTGCATCTAATTGCGAACGTGGTGGAGTTATTCCGAAATACCATAGAAAAACCGGAAACATCCATGAAATCCCGAAATTGGTGGAGTTATCTCGGAACACGTCAGAAAATCCTGAAACTTCCAGGAAATCACGAAATTGGTGGATTTAATTCGGAATTAACCCAGGGAATCCCGTAACATCGAGGAAATCCCCATATTAGTTAATATATCCGAAGATAACACAGAAAATCCCAAAACATACAGGAAATACCGAATTTGGTGGATTTGTCCCGATATATCACAGAAAATCCCGAAACATCCAGGAAATTCCGATATTAGTGTATTTAGCCTGAAATACAACAGACATTCCGATGCATCCAGGAAATCGCTGAATTAGATAATATATCCGGAAATAACACAGAAATTCCCGAATCATCCAGGCAATCTCGAAATTCGTGGAGTAATCCCGGAATTCGTCAGAAAATCCCGAAACATCCAAGAAAACCCGAATGGGTAGATATATTCCGAATCCTGCAACTTCCAGGAAATCTTGAAATTGGTGGAGTTATCGCGGAATACGTCAGAAAATCACGAAACATCCAGGAATTACCGAATTTGGTAGATTTTGACCGAAATTCCACATAAACTCCGGAATCATACAGAAAATCCCGAAATTGTTGGTTTTATCCGGAATACCACAGCAATGCCGGTGCATCCAGGAAGTCCCTGAATCAGTTAATATATCCGGAAATATCACAGAAATTCGGAAACTTCCAGCCGATCCCGAAATTGGTGGACTTATCCCGGAATATCGTAGAGAATCCTGAAGCTTCTAGGAAAATTCCGAAATTGGTGTATTTAATCCCGATATATCACAGAAAATCCCGAAACATCCAGGAAATTCCGATATTAGTGTATTTAGCCTGAAATACAACAGACATTCCGATGCATCCAGGAAATCGCTGAATTAGATAATATATCCGGAAATAACACAGAAATTCCCGAATCATCCAGGCAATCTCGAAATTCGTGGAGTAATCCCGGAATTCGTCAGAAAATCCCGAAACATCCAAGAAAACCCGAATGGGTAGATATATTCCGAATCCTGCAACTTCCAGGAAATCTTGAAATTGGTGGAGTTATCGCGGAATACGTCAGAAAATCACGAAACATCCAGGAATTACCGAATTTGGTAGATTTTGACCGAAATTCCACATAAACTCCGGAATCATACAGAAAATCCCGAAATTGTTGGTTTTATCCGGAATACCACAGCAATGCCGGTGCATCCAGGAAGTCCCTGAATCAGTTAATATATCCGGAAATATCACAGAAATTCGGAAACTTCCAGCCGATCCCGAAATTGGTGGACTTATCCCGGAATATCGTAGAGAATCCTGAAGCTTCTAGGAAAATTCCGAAATTGGTGTATTTAATCCGGAAATAACACAGAAAATCCCGAAACATGCAGGAAATCCCGATATTAGTGTATTTAGCCCGAAATACAACAGACATTCCGATGCATCCAGGAAATCCCTGAATTAGTTAATATATCCGTAGAAAACACAGAAATTCCCGAATCATCCAGGCAATCTCGAACTTCGTGGAGTTATACCGGAATCGTCAGAAAATCCCGAACCATCCAAGAAATCCCGACATAGGTGGATTTATTCCGAAATCCCATAAGGAATCCTCAAACTTCCAGGAGATCCCGAAATTGGTGGATTTATTCGAGAATACCATAGAGAATCCTGAAACCTCCTGGTAATCCCGAAATTGGTGGATTTATCCCAGAATAACGTAGAAAATCCAGAAACATCCAGGATATCCCTAAATTAGAGAATTCAACTCTAAATACAACAGAAATTCCGAAACATCCGGGAAAGCCTGAAATTAGTGAATTATCCCGGAATACCTCAGAAACACCCGAAAAATCCAGGCAATCCCGAAACTGGTGGAGTTATCCCTGAATACCACAGAAAATCCCGAAACGTGCAGGAAATTCCGAAAGTGGTAGTGTAATTCCGAAATACCATAGAAAATCCGAAAGCATCCAGGTAATCCCGGAATACGTCAGAAAATCCCAAAACATCCAAGAAATCCCGACATTGGTGGATTTATACCGAAATCCTATAAAGAATCCTCAAACTTCCAGGAAATACCGAAATTGGTGGATTTATTCCAGAAATAACAGAGAAATTCCCGAAATATCCACGAAATACCGAATTTGGTGGATTTACCCGAAATTCCACAGAAAATCCCGAAACATCCCGGAAGTCCGAAATTGGTGGATTTATCCCGAAATACCACAGAAATTCCGATGCATCCAGGAAATCCCTGAATTAGTTAATATATCCGGAAATATCACAGAAATTCCGAAACATCCAGGCGATTCCGAAATTGGTGGACTTATCCTGGAATTCCACAGAAAATCCCGAAACATGCAGGAAATCCCGATATTAGTGTATTTAGCCCGAAATATAACAGACATTCCGATGCATCCAAGAAATCCCTGAATTAGTTAATAAATCCGGATATATCACAGAAATTCCGAAACATCCAGGCCATCCCGAAATTGGTGGATTTATTCCGAAATCCCATAGAGAATCTAGCAACTTCCAGGAAATCCCGATATTGGTGGATTCATTCGGGAATACCATAGAGAATCCTGCAACTTTCAGGAAATCCCAAAATTGGTGGATTTATTCGGGAATACCATATGGAATCCTGAAGCTTCCAGGAAATCTCGAAAGTGGTGGATTTAATTCTGAAATAACAGAGAAAATCCCGAAACATCCACAAATCATGAAATTGGTGGATTTTTCCCGAAATACCACAGAAAATCCCGAAACAACAGAACAAATACGACAGAAATTCCGAAATATCCGGGAAATCCTGAATTTCGTGGATGTATCCCTTGAATACCACAGAAAATCCCGAAAACATGCAGGAAATCCCGTTGTTGTGTATTTAGCACGAAATACAACAGAAATTCTGATGCCGCCAGGAAATGGCTGAAATAGTTAATATATCCGCAAATAACACAGAAATTCCCGAAACGTGCATCTAATTGCGAACGTGGTGGAGTTATTCCGAAATACCATAGAAAAACCGGAAACATCCATGAAATCCCGAAATTGGTGGAGTTATCTCGGAACACGTCAGAAAATCCTGAAACTTCCAGGAAATCACGAAATTGGTGGATTTAATTCGGAATTAACCCAGGGAATCCCGTAACATCGAGGAAATCCCCATATTAGTTAATATATCCGAAGATAACACAGAAAATCCCAAAACATACAGGAAATACCGAATTTGGTGGATTTGTCCCGATATATCACAGAAAATCCCGAAACATCCAGGAAATTCCGATATTAGTGTATTTAGCCTGAAATACAACAGACATTCCGATGCATCCAGGAAATCGCTGAATTAGATAATATATCCGGAAATAACACAGAAATTCCCGAATCATCCAGGCAATCTCGAAATTCGTGGAGTAATCCCGGAATTCGTCAGAAAATCCCGAAAACATCCAAGAAAACCCGAAATGGGTAGATATATTCCGAATCCTGCAACTTCCAGGAAATCTTGAAATTGGTGGAGTTATCGCGGAATACGTCAGAAAATCACGAAACATCCAGGAATTACCGAATTTGGTAGATTTTGACCGAAATTCCACATAAACTCCGGAATCATACAGAAAATCCCGAAATTGTTGGTTTTATCCCGGAATACCACAGCAATGCCGGTGCATCCAGGAAGTCCCTGAATCAGTTAATATATCCGGAAATATCACAGAAATTCGGAAACTTCCAGCCGATCCCGAAATTGGTGGACTTATCCCGGAATATCGTAGAGAATCCTGAAGCTTCTAGGAAAATTCCGAAATTGGTGTATTTAATCCGGAAATAACACAGAAAATCCCGAAACATGCAGGAAATCCCGATATTAGTGTATTTAGCCCGAAATACAACAGACATTCCGATGCATCCAGGAAATCCCTGAATTAGTTAATATATCCGTAGAAAACACAGAAATTCCCGAATCATCCAGGCAATCTCGAACTTCGTGGAGTTATACCGGAATCGTCAGAAAATCCCGAACCATCCAAGAAATCCCGACATAGGTGGATTTATTCCGAAATCCCATAAGGAATCCTCAAACTTCCAGGAGATCCCGAAATTGGTGGATTTATTCGAGAATACCATAGAGAATCCTGAAACCTCCTGGTAATCCCGAAATTGGTGGATTTATCCCAGAATAACGTAGAAAATCCAGAAACATCCAGGATATCCCTAAATTAGAGAATTCAACTCTAAATACAACAGAAATTCCGAAACATCCGGGAAAGCCTGAAATTAGTGAATTTATCCCGGAATACCTCAGAAACACCCGAAAAATCCAGGCAATCCCGAAACTGGTGGAGTTATCCCTGAATACCACAGAAAATCCCGAAACGTGCAGGAAATTCCGAAAGTGGTAGTGTAATTCCGAAATACCATAGAAAATCCGAAAGCATCCAGGTAATCCCGGAATACGTCAGAAAATCCCAAAACATCCAAGAAATCCCGACATTGGTGGATTTATACCGAAATCCTATAAAGAATCCTCAAACTTCCAGGAAATACCGAAATTGGTGGATTTATTCCAGAAATAACAGAGAAATTCCCGAAATATCCACGAAATACCGAATTTGGTGGATTTACCCGAAATTCCACAGAAAATCCCGAAACATCCCGGAAGTCCGAAATTGGTGGATTTATCCCGAAATACCACAGAAATTCCGATGCATCCAGGAAATCCCTGAATTAGTTAATATATCCGGAAATTCACAGAAATTCCGAAACATCCAAGCAATCCGGAAATTGGTGGTGTTATTCCGGAATACGTCAGAAAATCCCAAAATTGGTGGATTTATCCCGGAATAACATAGAAAATCCTGAAACTTCCAGGAAACCCTGAAATTGGTGGATTTTCCCCGAAATACCACAGCAAATCCCGAAAAGTGCAGGAAATCCCGAAAGTGGTAGAGTTATTTCGAAATACCATAGAAAAACCGGAAGAAATCAGGAAATCCCGGAATTTGTGGAGTTATCCCGGAATACGTCAGCAAATCCCGAAACATCCAAGAAATCCCGAAAGTGGTTGCTTTATTCCGAAATACCATAGAAAATCTAGAAGCACCCAGGCAATCCCGAAATTTGTGGATTTGTTCCGGAACACCATATAAAATCCTGAAACTTCCAGGAAATCCCGGAATAACGTAGAAAATCCAGAAACATCCTGGAAATCGCTAAATCAGAGAATTCAACTCTAAATACAACAGAAATTTCGAAACATCCGGAAATCCTGAAATTGGTGAATTTATCCCGGAATACCTCAGAAACATCCGAAACATCCAGGAAATCTCGTAATTGGTTGATTTTTCCCGAAATACCACAGAAAATCCCGAAACATCCCGGAAATCCCGAAAGTGGTAGTGTTATTCAGAAATTCCACAGAAAATCCCGAAACATCCAGGAAATCCAAAATATGGTGTAGTGGTCTCGGAATACCTCAGAAACTCGAGAAACTTCCAGATATAAGCGTATTTATCTTGAAATTCAACAGAAATTCCGATACATCAAGGAAATCCCTGAATTAGTTAATATATCCAGAAATTCACAGAAATTCCGAAACATCCAGGAAATGCCGAAATTGGTTGATAAGTCCCACAAAACCACAGAAAATCCTGAAAAGTTAAGGAAATCCCGAAAGTGGTTGATTTATTCCGAAATATCATAGAAAATCTGGAATCATCCAGGAATCCCGAAATTTGTTCCGGAAAACCATAGAACATCCTGAAACTTGCAGAAAATCCCGGAATAACGTAGAAAATCCAGTAGCATCCAGGATATCCCTAAATTAGAGAATTCAACTCTAAATACAACAGAAATTCCGAAACATCAGGGAAATCATGAATTTGGTGAATTTATTCCGGAATACCTCAGAAACATCCGAAACATCCAGGAAATCCCGAAATTGGTTGATTTTTCCCGGAATACCACAGAAAATCCCGAAACATCCTGGCAATCCCTGTATTAGTTAATATATCCGGGAATCACACAGAAAGTCCCGAAACATTCAGGAAATGCCGAAATTGGTGGATTTATCCCGGAATACCACATAAATTCCGATGCATCCAGGAAATCCCTGAGTTAGTTAATATATCCGGAAGTATTTCAGAAATTCCGAAACATCCAAGGAATCCCGAAATTGGTGGTGTTATTCCGGAATACCATAGAGAATCCTGAAACTTCCAGGAAATCCCAAACTTCATGGATTTAATCCGGAGTACCTCTGCAAATTCCCAAACATCCATGAAATCCCGAAATTGGTGGATTTATTCCGGAATCCCATAGAGAATCCTGCAACTTCCTGGAAATCCCAAAATTGATGGAGTTATTCGGGAATACCATAGAGAATCCTCAAACTTCCAGGAAATCCCGAAATTGGTGGATTTATTCGGGAATACCATAGACAATCCTGAAACTTCCTGGAAATCCCGAAATTGGTTGATTTAAACCGAAATACCACAGAAATACCGATGCATCCAAGGAAATCCCGAACTTACAGAATTTATTCCGAAATTCAACAGAAATTCCTTAAACATCTAGGAAATCCCGGAATTAGTTAATATATCCAGAAATAACACAGAAATTCCCGAAGCATCCAGGAAATCCCGGAATTTGTGGAGTTATCCCGGAATGCGTCAGAAAATCCAGAGAGGAGAATCCTCCAACTTCCAAGAAATCCCGCAATTGGTGGATATATTCCAGAATCCCATAGAGAATCCTGGAACTTCCAGGAAATCCCGCAGTTGGTGGATTTATTCCGGAAATAACAGAGATATTCCCGAAACATCCACGAAATACCGAATTAGGTGGATTTACCCGAAATTCCAGAGAAAATCCCTAAGCGTCCTGGAAATCCATAATTTGGTGGAGTTGTCCCGGAATACCTCAGAAACTCGAGAAACTTCCAGATATTAGCGTATTTATCCCGAAATTCAACAGAAATGCCGATGCATCCAGGATATCCCAAAATTAGAGAATTTTACCCGAAATACAATAGAAATTCCTATACTTCCCGGAAATCCTGGATTTGGTGGATTCATCCCGGAATACCACAGAAAATCCAGAAACATGCAGGAAATCCAGATATTTGTGTATTTATCCCGAAATACCACAGATATTCCGATGCATCCAGGAAATCCCTGAATTAGTTAATATATCCGGAAATTCACAGAAATTCCGAAACATCCAGGAAATGCCGAAATTGGTGGATTTATCCTGGAATACTTCAGAAAATCCCGAAACATGCGGGAAATCCTGAAATTGGCGAATTTATCCCGGAATACCACAGAAAATCTCGAAACATCCAGGAAATCCCGAAATTGCTGGATTTGTCCCGGAATACCTCAGGAACGCCCGAACCATGCAGGAAATTCCGAAATACCAAAGAAAATCCCGAAACATACAGGAAATCCCGGAATAACGTAGAAAATCCAGAGTTATTCTGGAAATCGCTAAATCAGAAAATTTAACTCTAAATGCAACAGAAATTCCGAAACATCCGGGAAATCCTGAATTTAGTGAATTTATCCCGGAATACCTCAGAAACTCTCCAAACATGCAGGAAATCCTGAAATTGGTTGATTTTTCCCGGAATACCACAGCAAATCCTGAAACGTGCATGAAATCCCGAATGTCGTAGAGTTATTCCGAAATAACAATAGAAATTCCGGAAGCATCCAGGAAATCCCGGAATACGTCAGAAAATCCCGAAACATCCAAGAAATCCCGACATTGATGGATTTATTCCGAAATCCCATCGAGCATCCTGAAACTTCCCGGAAATGCCGTAAATGGTGGATTTATCCTGGAATACTTCAGAATCTCCCGAAATATGCGGGAAATCCTGAAATTGGCGGATTTATCCCGGAATACCATAGAAAATCCTGAAACTTCCTGGAAATTCCGAAATCGGTGGTTTTATCGCGGAATACCACAGAGAATCCTGAAACTTCCAAGAAATCCCAAACTTCATGGATTTAATCCGGAATACCTCTGCAAATTCTCAAACATCCAAGAAATCCCGAAATTCGTGGATTTATTCCAGAATTCCATAGAGAATCCTGCATCTTCCTGGAAATGCCATAATAGGAGAATTATTCCGAAATCCCATAGAGCATCCTCAAACTTCCTGGAAATCCTGAAATTGGTGGATTTATCCCGAAATAACGTAGGAAATCAAGAAACTTCCAAGATATCCCTAAATTAGAGAATTCAACTCTAAATACAACAGAAATTCCGAAACATCCGGGAAATCCTGAAATTGGTGAATTTATCCCGGAATATCTCAGAAACACCCGAAACATCCAGAAAATGTCGAAATTGGTTGATTTAAACCGAAATACCACAGAAATACCGATGCATCCAGGAAATCTCGAACTTACAGAATTTATCCCAAAATTCAACAGAAGCTCCTGAAACATCTGGGAAATCCCGGAATTAGTTAATAAATCCGGAAATAACACAGAAATTCCCGAAACATCCAGGCAATCCCGAAACTGGTGGAGTTATCTCGGAATACGTCAGAAAATCCCGAAACATCCAAGAAATCCCGACATTGGTGGATTTATTCCGAAATCCCATAGAGAATCCTCAAACATCCAGTAAATCCCTAAATTAGAGAATTTATCCCGAAATTCAACAGAAATTCCTGAAACGTCTTGGAAATCCCGGAATTAGTTAATATATCCGGAAATAACACAGAAATTCCCGAAGCATCCAGGAAATCCCGGAATTTGTGGAGTTATCCCGGAATACGTCAGAAAATCCAGAGAAGAGCATCCTCAAACTTCCAAGAAATCCCGAAATTGGTAGATTTATTCCAAAATCCCATAGAGAATCCTGCAACTTCCAGGAAATCCCGAAGTTGGTGGATTTATTCCGGAAATAACAGAGAAATTCCCGAAACATCCACAAAATACCGAATTTGGTGGATTTACCCGAAATTCTACAGAAATTAGAGAATTTTACGCGAAATACAACAGAAATTCCGATACATCCCGGAAATCCTGAATTTGGTGGATTCATCCCGGAATACCACAGAAAATCCAGAAACATGCAGGATTTCCCGATATTTGTGTATTTATCCCGAAATACCACGGAAAATCCTGAATCATCCAGGAAATCCCTGTATTAGTTAATATATCCGGAAATAACACATAAAATCCCTAAATATCCAGGAAATGCCGAAATTGGTGGATTTATACTGGAATACTTCAGAAACTCCCGAAACATCCGGGAAATCCAGAATTTGGTGAATTCATCCCGGAATACCTCAGAAACATCCGAAACATCCAGGAAATCCCGAAAATGGTAGATTTTTCCCGGAATACCACAGAAAATCCCGAAACGTGCAGAAAATCCCGAAAGTGGTAGAGTTATTCCGAAATAACAATAGAAAATCCGGAAGCATCCCGGAAATCCCGGAATATGTCAGAAAATCCCGAAACATCCAAGAAATCCCGAAATTAGTGGATTTATTCCGAAATCCCATAGAGAATCCTGTAACTTTCAGGAAATCCCGAAATTGGCGTATTTATCCTGGAATACCATAGAAAATCCTGAAACTTCCAGGAAATTCCGAAATTGGTGGATTTATCGCGGAATACCACAGAAAATCCCGAAACGTGCAGGAAATTCCGAAATTGGTGGATTTATACCAGAATCCCATAGAGAATCCTGCATCTTCCTGGAAATGCCGAAATAGGAGAATTATTTCGAAATCCCATAGAGAATCCTCAAGCTTCCAGGAAATCCCGAAATTGGTGGATTTATTCGGGAATACCATAGAGAATCCTGAAACTTCCTGGATATACATAAATTAGAGAATTCAATTCTAAATACAACAGAAATTCCGAAACATCCGGGAAATCCTGAATTTGGTGAATTTATCCCGGTATACCTCAGAAACTCTCCAAACATGCAGGAAATCCTGAAATTGGTTGATTTTTCTCGGAATACCACAGCGAATCCTGAAACGTGCATGAAATCCCGAAAGTCGTAGAGTTATTCCGAAATAACAATAGAAATTCCGGAAGCATCCAGGAAATCCCGGAATACGTCAGAAAATCCCGAAACATCCAAGAAATCCCGAAATTGATGGATTTATTCCGAAATCCCATCGAGCATCCTGAAACTTCCCGGAAATGCCGTAAATGGTAGATTTATCCTGGAATACTTCAGAATCTCCCGAAATATGCGGGAAATCCTGAAATTGGCGGATTTATCCCGGAATACCATAGAAAATCCTGAAACTTCTTGGAAATTCCGAAATCGGTGGTTTTATCGCGGAATACCACAGAAAATCGCGAAACGTGCAGGAAATTCCGAAAGTTGTAGAGTTATTCCGAAATACCATAGAAAATCCGGAAGCATCAAGGAAATCCGGAAATTGGTGGATTCGTTCCGGAATACCTCAGAAACACGCGAAACATCCAGAAAATTTCGAATTGGTGGATATTTTCCGAAAGATCATAGTAAATCCCGAAACATCCTGGAAATCCCTGTATTAGTTGATATATCCGGGAATAATACAGAAAGTCCCTAAACATTCAGGAAATACCGAATTTGGTGGATTTTTCCCGATATATCACAGAAAATCCCGAAACATCCAGGAAATCCCGATCTTCGTGTATTTAACTCGAAATACAACAGAAATTCCGTTGCATCCAGGAAATCCCTGAATTAATTAATATATCCGGAAATATCACAGAAATTCCGAAACATCCAGGCGATTCCGAAATTGGTGGACTTATCCCGGAATACCACATAAATTCCGAAACATCCAAGAAATCCCGAAATTGGTGGTGTTATTCCGGAATACCATAGAGAATCCTGAAACTTCCAGGAAATCCCAAACTTCATGGATTTAATCCGGAATACCTCTGCAAATTCCCAAACATCCAAGAAATCCCGAAATTCGTGGATTTATTCCAGAATTCTATAGAGAATCCTGCATCTTCCTGGAAATGCCATAACAGGAGAATTATTCCGAAATCGCATAGAGCATCCTCAAACTTCCTAGAAATCCTGAAATTGGAGGATTTATCCCGAAATAACGTAGAAAATCAAGAAACATCCAGGATATCCCTAAATTAGAGAATTCAACTCTAAATACAACAAAAATCCGAAACATCCGGGAAATCCTGAAATTGGTGAATTTATCCCGGAATACCTCAGAAACACCCGAAACATCCAGAAAATGTCGAAATTGGTTGATTTAAACCGAAATACCACAGAAATACCGATGCATCCAGGAAATCTCGAAACTGGTGGAGTTATCTCGGAATACGTCAGAAAATCCCGAAACATCCAAGAAATCCCGACATTGGTGGATTTATTCCGTAATCCCATAGAGAATCCTCAAACATCCAGTAAATCCCTCAATTAGAGAATTTATCCCGAAATTCAACAGAAATTCCTGAAACGTCTTGGCAATCCCGGAATTAGTTAATATATCCGGAAATAACACAGAAATTCCCGAAGCATCCAGGAAATCCCGGAATTTGTGGAGTTATCCCGGAATACGTCAGAAAATCCAGAGAAGAGCATCCTCTAACTTCCAAGAAATCCCGAAATTGGTAGATTTATACCAAAATCCCATAGAGAATCCTGCAACTTCCAGGAAATCCCGAAGTTGGTGGATTAATTCCGGAAATAACAGAGAAATTCCCGAAACATCCACAAAATACCGAATTTGGTGGATTTACCCGAAATTCTACAGAAATTAGAGAATTTTACGCGAAATACAACAGAAATTCCGATACATCCCCGAAATCCTGAATTTGGTGGATTCATCCCGGAATACCACAGAAAATCCAGAAACATGCAGAATTTCCGATATTTGTGTATTTATCCCGAAATACCACGGAAAATCCTGAATCATCCAGGAAATCCCTGTATTAGTTAATATATCCGGAAATAACACATAACATCCCTAAATATCCAGGAAATGCCGAAATTGGTGGATTTATACTGGAATACTTCAGAAACATCCGAAACATCCAGGAAATCCCGAAATTGGTAGATTTTTCCCGGAATACCACAGAAAATCCCGAAACGTGCAGGAAATCCCGAAAGTGGTAAAGTTATTCCGAAATAACAATAGAAAATCCGGAAGCATCCAGGAAATCTCGGAATACGTCAGTAAATCCTGAAACATCCAAGAAATCCCGAAATTGGTGGATTTATTCCGAAATCCCATAGAGAATCCTGAAACTTTCAGGAAATCCCGAAATTGGCGGATTTATCCTGGAATACCATAGAAAATCCTGAAACTTCCAGGAAATTCCGAAATTGGTGGATTTATCGCGGAATACCACAGAAAATCCCGAAACGTGCAGGAAATTCCGAAATTGGTGGATTTATACCAGAAATCCCATAGAGAATCCTGCATCTTCCTGAAATGCCGAAATAGGAGAATTATTCCGAAATCCCATAGAGAATCCTCAAGCTTCCAGGAAATCCCGAACTTTGTGGATTTATTCGGGAATACCTAGGAGAATCCTGAACTTCCTGGATATACCTAAATTAGAGAATTCATTCTAGAATACAACAGAAATTCCGAAACATCCGGAAATCCTGAATTTGGTGAATTTATCCCGGTATACCTCAGAAACTCTCCAAACATGCAGGAATCCTGAAATTGGTTGATTTTCCAGAATACCACAGCAAATCCTGAAACGTGCATGAAATCCCGAAAGTCGTAGAGTTATTCCGAAATAACAATAGAAATTCCGGAAGCATCCAGGAAATCCCGGAATACGTCAGAAAATCCCGAAACATCCAAGAAATCCCGAAATTGCTGGATTTATTCCAAATCCATCGAGCATCCTGAAACTTCCGGAAATGCCGTAAATGGTGGATTTATCCTGGAATACTTCAGAATCTCCCGAAATATGCGGGAAATCCTGAAATTGGCGGATTTATCCGGATACCATAGAAAATCCTGAACTTCTTGGAAATTCCGAAATCGGTGGTTTTATCGGAATACCACAAAATCGCGAAACGTGCAGGAAATTCCGAAAGTTGTAGAGTTATTCCGAAATACCATAGAAAATCCGGAAGCATCAAGGAACCGGAAATTGGTGGATTCGTTCCGGAATACCTCAGAAACACGCGAAACATCCAGAAAATTTCGAATTGTGGATATTTTCCGAAAGATCATAGTAAATCCCGAAACATCCTGGAAATCCCTGTATTAGTTAATATATCCGGGAATAATACAGAAAGTCCCTAAACATTCAGGAAATACCGAATTTGGTGGATTTTTCCCGATATATCACAGAAAATCCCGAAACATCCAGGAAATCCGATCTTCGTGTATTTAACTCGAAATACAACAGAAATTCCGTTGCATCCAGGAAATCCCTGAATTAATTAATATATCCGGAAATATCACAGAAATTCCGAAACATCCAGGCGATTCCGAAATTGGTGGACTTATCCCGGAATACCACATAAATTCCGAAACATCCAAGAAATCCCGAATTGGTGGTGTTATTCCGGAATACCATAGAGAATCCTGAAACTTCCAGGAAATCCCAAACTTCATGGATTTAATCCGGAATACCTCTGCAAATTCCCAAACATCCAAGAAATCCCGAAATTCGTGATTTATTCCAGAATTCTATAGAGAATCCTGCATCTTCCTGGAAATGCCATAACAGGAGAATTATTCCGAAATCGCATAGAGCATCCTCAAACTTCCTAGAAATCCTGAAATTGGAGGATTTATCCGAAATAACGTAGAAAATCAAGAAACATCCAGGATATCCCTAAATTAGAGAATTCAACTCTAAATACAACAAAAATCCGAAACATCCGGGAAATCCTGAAATTGGTGAATTTATCCCGGAATACCTCAGAAACACCCGAAACATCCAGAAAATGTCGAAATTGGTTGATTTAAACCGAAATACCACAGAAATACCGATGCATCCAGGAAATCTCGAAACTGGTGGAGTTATCTCGGAATACGTCAGAAAATCCCGAAATCCAAGAAATCCCGACCGAAATGGTGGTGTTATTCCGGAATACCATAGAGAATCCTGAAACTTCCAGGAAATCCCAAACTTCATGGATTTAATCCGGAATACCTCTGCAAATTCCCAAACATCCAAGAAATCCCGAAATTCGTGGATTTATTCCAGAATTCTATAGAGAATCCTGCATCTTCCTGGAAATGCCATAACAGGAGAATTATTCCGAAATCGCATAGAGCATCCTCAAACTTCCTGGAAATCCTGAAATTGGAGGATTTATCCCGAAATAACGTAGAAAATCAAGAAACATCCAGGATATCCTAAATTAGAGAATCAACTCTAAATACAACAAAAATCCGAAACATCCGGGAAATCCTGAAATTGGTGAATTTATCCCGAATACCTCGAAAACACCCGAAACATCCAGAAAATGTCGAAATTGGTTGATTTAAACCGAAATACCACAGAAATACCGATGCATCCAGGAAATCTCGAAACTGGTGGAGTTATCTCGGAATACGTCAGAAAATCCCGAAACATCCAAAATCCCGACATTGGTGGATTTATCCGTAATCCCATAGAGAATCCTCAAACCCAGTAAATCCCTCAATTAGAGAATTTATCCCGAAATTCAACAGAAATTCCTGAAACGTCTTGGCAATCCCGGAATTAGAATATATCCGGAAATAACACAGAAATTCCCGAAGCATCCAGGAAATCCCGGAATTTGTGGAGTTATCCCGGAATACGTCAGAAAATCCAGAGAAGAGCATCCTCTAACTTCCAAGAAATCCCGAAATTGGTAGATTTATACCAAAATCCCGTAGAGAATCCTGCAACTTCCAGGAAATCCCGAAGTTGGTGGATTAATTCCGGAAATAACAGAGAAATTCCCGAAACATCCACAAAATACCGAATTTGGTGGATTTACCCGAAATTCTACAGAAATTAGAGAATTTTACGCGAAATACAACAGAAATTCCGATACATCCCCGAAATCCTGAATTTGGTGGATTCATCCGGAATACCACAGAAAATCCAGAAACATGCAGAATTCCCGATATTTGTTATTTATCCCGAAATACCACGGAAAATCCTGAATCATCCAGGAAATCCCTGTATTAGTTAATATATCCGGAAATAACACATAACATCCCTAAATATCCAGGAATGCCGAAATTGGGGATTTACTGGAATACTTCAGAACATCCGAAACATCCAGGAAATCCCGAAATTGGTAGATTTTTCCCGGAATACCACAGAAAATCCCGAAACGTGCAGGAAATCCGAAAGTGGTAAGTTATTCCGAAATAACAATAGAAAATCCGGAAGCATCCAGGAAATCTCGGAATACGTCAGTAAATCCTGAAACATCCAAGAAATCCCGAATTAGTGGATTTATTCCGAAATCCCATAGAGAACTCATGAAACTTTCAGGAAATCCCGAAATTGCGGTATTTATCCTGGAATACCATAGAAAATCCTGAAACTTCAGGAAATTCCGAAAATTGGTGGATTTATCGCGGAATACCACAGAAAATCCCGAAACGTGCAGGAATTCCCGAATTGGTGGATTTATACCAGACTCCCATAGAGAAATCCTGCATTCTTCCTGGAAATGCCGAAATAGGAGAATTATTTCCGAAATCCCATAGAGAATCCTCAAGCTTCAGGAAATCCGAAATTGGTGGATTTATTCGGGAATACCATAGAGAATCCTGAAACTTCCTGGATATACCTAAATTAGAGAATTCAATTCTAAATACAACAGAAATTCCGAAACATCCTCCGGTAAATCCTGGAAATTGGTGAATTTATCCGGAATACCTCAGAAACACTCCGAAACATCCAGGAAATCTCGAAATTGGTTGATTTAAACCGAAATACCACAGAAATACCGATGCATCCAGGAAGTCCCGAACTTACAGAATTTTTCCCGAAATTCAACAGAAATTCCTGAAACATCTGGGAAATCCCGGAATTAGTTAATATATCCGGAAATAACACAGAAATTCCGAAACATCCAAGAAATCCCGACATTGGTAGATTTATTTCGAAATCCCATAGAGAATCCCCAAACTTCCAGGAAATCCCGAAATTGGAGGATTTATTCGGGAATACCATAGAGAATCCTGAAACATCCAGGAAATCCATAAATTAGAGAATGTAACTCTAAGTACAACAGAATTCCGAAACATCCGGGAAATCCTGAAATTGGTGAATTTATCCCAGAATACCTCAGAAACATCCGAAACATCCAGGAATTCTCGTAGTTGGTAGATTTTTTCCGAAATACCACAGAAAATCCCGAAACATCCAGGAAATCCCGAAATTGATTGATTTTTCCCGAAATACCACAGGAAATCCCGTAACATCCAGGAAATCCCGAAATTGGTTGAATTTCCCGAAATACCACAGAAAATCCCGAAACATCCCGGAAATCCCGAAAGTGGTAGTGTTATTCCGAAATACCATAGAAAATCCGGAAGCATCCAGGAAATACCGAAGTTGTGGATTGATTCCGGAAATAAGAGAGGAATTCCCGAAACATCCACGAAATACCGAATTTAGTGGATTTACCCGAAATTCCACAGAAAATCCCTAAACGTCCAGGAAATCCAAAATTTGGTGGAGTTATCCCGGAATACCTCAGAAACTCGAGAAACTTCCAGATATTAGCGTATTTATCCCGAAATTCAACAAAAATGCCGATGCATCCAGGAAATCCCGAATTAGAGAATTTTACCCGAAATACAACAGAAATTCCTATACATCCCGCAAAACCTGAATTTGGTGGATTCATCCCGGAATACCACAGAAAATCCAGAAACATGCAGGAAATCATGATATTTGTGTATTCATCCCGAAATACCACAGAAATTCCGATGCATCCAGAAAAACCCTGAATTAGTTAATATATCCGGAAATTCACAGAAATTCCAAAACATCCAGGAAATGCCGAAACTGGTGGATTTATCCTGGAATACTTTTGAAAATCCCGAAACATGCGGAAGTCCTGAAATTGGCGGATTTATCCCGGAATACCATAGCAAATCCTGAAACTTCCAAGAAATTCCGAAATTGGTGGATTTATCGCGGAATAACACAGAAAGTCCCGAAACGTGCAGGAATACCGAAAGTTGTAGTTTTCCGAGCATCCTGGAAATCCCGGAATACGTCAGAAAATCCCGAACATCCAAGAAATCCCGAAATTGTAGGATTTATCCCGAAATACCACAGAAATTCCGATGCATCCAGGAAATCCCTGAATTAGTTAATATATCCGGAAATTCACAGAAATTCCGAAACATCCAGGAAATCCCGAAATTGGTGGATTTATCTCGGAATACCTTAGAAACTCGCGAAACATCCAGGAAATCGCGAATTGTTGGATTTTTTCCGAAAGATCTTAGTAAATCCCGAAACATCCAGGAAATCCCTGTATTAGTTAATATATCCGGGAATAACACAGAAAGTCCGAAACATTCAGGAAATTCCGAAATTGGTGGATTATCCCGGAATACCTCAGAAACATCCGAAACATCCAGGCATTCTAGAAATTGGTGGGTTTTTTTCTGAAATACCATAGTAAATCCCGAAATATCTAGGTAATCCCTGAATTAGTTAATATATCCGGAAATAACACAGAAAGTCCCGAAACATTCAGGAAATCACGAAATTGTTGGATTTATACCAGAATCCATAGAGAATCCTGCATCTTCCTGGAAATTCCAAAATAGGAGAATTATTCCGCAATCCCATAGAGAATCCTCAAGCTTCCAGGAAATCCCGAATTGGTGGATTATTCGGGAATACCATAGAGAATCCTGAAACTTCCTGGATATACCTAAATTAGAGAATTCAATTCTAAATACAACAGAATTCCGAAACATCCGGGAAATCCTGAAATTGGTGAATTTATCCCGAAATAACGTAGGAAATCAAGAAACTTCCAAGATATCCCAAATTAGAGAATTCAACTCTAAATACAACAGAAATTCCGAAACATCCGGGAAATCCTGAAATTGGTGAATTTATCCCGGAATATCTCAGAAACACCCGAACCATCCAGAAAATCCCGAAATTGGTTGATTTAAACCGAAATACCACAGAAATACGGATGCATCCAGGAAGTCCCGAACTTACAGAATTTTTCCCGAAATTCGACAGAAATTCCTGAAACATCTGGGAAATCCCGGAATTAGTTAATATATCCGGAAATAACACAAAAATTCCCGAAACATCCAAGAAATCCCGACATTGGTGGATTTATTTCGAAATCCCATAGAGAATCCCCAACCTACCAGGAAATCCCGAAATTGGAGGATTTATTCGGGAATACCATAGAGAATCCTGAAACATCCAGGAAATCCATAAATTAGAGAATGTAATTCTAAATACAACAGAAATTCCGAAACATCCGGGAAATCCTGAAATTGGTGAATTTATCCCGGAATATCTCAGAAACACCCGAACCATCCAGAAAATCCCGAAATTGGTTGATTTAAACCGAAATACCACAGAAATACGGATGCATCCAGGAAGTCCCGAACTTACAGAATTTTTCCCGAAATTCGACAGAAATTCCTGAAACATCTGGGAAATCCCGGAATTAGTTAATATATCCGGAAATAACAAAAATTCCCGAAACATCCAAGAAATCCCGACATTGGTGGATTTATTTCGAAATCCCATAGAGAATCCCCAACCTACCAGGAAATCCCGAAATTGGAGGATTTATTCGGGAATACCATAGAGAATCCTGAAACATCCAGGAAATCCATAAATTAGAGAATGTAACTCTAAGTACAACAGAAATTCCGAAACATCCGGGAAATCCTGAAATTGCTGAATTTATCCCAGAATACCTCAGAACATCCCCGAAACATCAGGAAATCTCGTAGTTGGTAGATTTTTTCCGAAATACCACAGAAAATCCCGAAACATCCAGGAAATCTCGAAATTGGTTGATTTAAACCGAAATACCACAGAAATACCGATGCATCCAGGAAATCCCGAAATTGGTTGAATTTCCCGAAATACCACAGAAAATCCCGAAACATCCCGGAAATCCCGAAAGTGGTAGTGTTATTCCGAAATACCATAGAAAATCCGGAAGCATCCAGGAATACCGAAGTTGGTGGATTGATTCCGGAAATAAGAGAGGAATTCCCGAAACATCCACGAAATACCGAATTTAGTGGATTTACCCGAAATTCCACAGAAAATCCCTAAACGTCCAGGAAATCCAAAATTTGGTGGAGTTGTCCCGGAATACCTCAGAAACTCGAGAAACTTCCAGATATTAGCGTATTTATCCCGAAATTCAACAAAAATGCCGATGCATCCAGGAAATCCCGAAATTAGAGAATTTTACCCGAAATACAACAGAAATTCCTATACATCCCGCAAAACCTGAATTTGGTGGATTCATCCCGGAATACCACAGAAAATCCAGAAACATGCAGGAAATCATGATATTTGTGTATTCATCCCGAAATACCACAGAAATTCCGATGCATCCAGAAAAACCCTGAATTAGTTAATATATCCGGAAATTCACAGAAATTCCAAAACATCCAGGAAATGCCGAAACTGGTGGATTTATCCTGGAATACTTTTGAAAATCCCGAAACATGCGGGAAGTCCTGAAATTGGCGGATTTATCCCGGAATACCATAGCAAATCCTGAAACTTCCAGGAAATTCCGAAATTGGTGGATTTATCGCGGAATAACACAGAAAGTCCCGAAACGTGCAGGAAATACCGAAAGTTGTAGTTTTCCGAGCATCCTGGAAATCCCGGAATACGTCAGAAAATCCCGAAACATCCAAGAAATCCCGAAATTGTAGGATTTATCCCGAAATACCACAGAAATTCCGATGCATCCAGGAAATCCCTGAATTAGTTAATATATCCGGAAATTCACAGAAATTCCGAAACATCCAGGAAATCCCGAAATTGGTGGATTTATCTCGGAATACCTTAGAAACTCGCGAAACATCCAGGAAATCGCGAATTGTTGGATTTTTTCCGAAAGATCTTAGTAAATCCCGAAACATCCAGGAAATCCCTGTATTAGTTAATATATCCGGGAATAACACAGAAAGTCCCGAAACATTCAGGAAATTCCGAAATTGGTGGATTTATCCCGGAATACCTCAGAAACTCCCGAAACATCCAGGAATTCTAGAAATTGGTGGGTTTTTTTCTGAAATACCATAGTAAATCCCGAAATATCTAGGTAATCCCTGAATTAGTTAATATATCTGGAAATAACACAGAAAGTCCCGAAACATTCAGGAAATCACGAAATTGTTGGATTTATACCAGAATCCCATAGAGAATCCTGCATCTTCCTGGAAATTCCAAAATAGGAGAATTATTCCGCAATCCCATAGAGAATCCTCAAGCTTCCAGGAAATCCCGAAATTGGTGGATTTATTCGGGAATACCATAGAGAATCCTGAAACTTCCTGGATATACCTAAATTAGAGAATTCAATTCTAAATACAACAGATATTCCGAAACATCCGGGAAATCCTGAAATTGGTGAATTTATCCCGGAATACCTCAGAAACACCCGAACCATCCAGAAAATCCCGAAATTGGTTGATTTAAACCGAAATACCACAGAAATACGGATGCATCCAGGAAGTCCCGAACTTACAGAATTTTTCCCGAAATTCGACAGAAATTCCTGAAACATCTGGGAAATCCCGGAATTAGTTAATATATCCGGAAATAACACAAAAATTCCCGAAACATCCAAGAAATCCCGACATTGGTGGATTTATTTCGAAATCCCATAGAGAATCCCCAACCTACCAGGAAATCCCGAAATTGGAGGATTTATTCGGGAATACCATAGAGAATCCTGAAACATCCAGGAAATCCATAAATTAGAGAATGTAACTCTAAGTACAACAGAAATTCCGAAACATCCGGGAAATCCTGAAATTGCTGAATTTATCCCAGAATACCTCAGAAACATCCGAAACATCCAGGAAATCTCGTAGTTGGTTGATTTTTTCCGAAATACCACAGAAAATCCCGAAACATCCAGGAAATCCCGAAATTGGTTGATTTTTCCCGAAATACCAGAGGAAATCCCGTAACATCCAGGAAATCCCGAAATACCACAGAAAATCCCGAAACATCCCGGAAATCCCGAAAGTGGTAGTGTTATTCCGAAATACCATAGAAAATCCGGTAGCATCCAGGAAATACCGAAGTTGATGGATTTATTCCGGAAATAAGAGAGGAATTCCCGAAACATCCACGAAATACCGAATTTAGTGGATTTACCCGAAATTCCACAGAAAATCCCTAAACGTCCAGGAAATCCAAAATTTGGTGGAGTTGTCCCGGAATACCTCAGAAACTCGAGAAACTTCCAGATATTAGCGTATTTATCCCGAAATTCAACAAAAATGCCGATGCATCCAGGAAATCCCGAAATTAGAGAATTTTACCCGAAATACAACAGAAATTCCTATACATCCCGCAAAACCTGAATTTGGTGGATTCATCCCGGAATACCACAGAAAATCCAGAAACATGCAGGAAATCACGATATTTGTGTATTCATCCCGAAATACCACAGAAATTCCGATGCATCCAGAAAAACCCTGAATTAGTTAATATATCCGGAAATTCACAGAAATTCCGAAACATCCAGGAAATGCCGAAACTGGTGGATTTATCCTGGAATACTTCAGAAAATCGCGAAACATGCGGGAAGTCCTGAAATTGGCGGATTTATCCCGGAATACCATAGCAAATCCTGAAACTTCCAGGAAATTCCGAAATTGGTGGATTTATCGCGGAATAACACAGAAAGTCCCGAAACATTCAGGAAATGGCGAAATTGGTGGATTTATCCCGGAATACCTCAGAAACTCCCAAAACATCCAGGCATTCTAGAAATTGGTGGGTTTTTTTCTGAAATACCATAGTAAATCCCGAAATATCTAGGTAATCCCTGAATTAGTTAATATATCCGGAAATAACACAGAAAGTCCCGAAACATTCAGGAAATCCCGAAATTGTTGGATTTATCCCGGAATACCACAGAAAATCCCGTAACATGCAGGATATCTCGAGAGTGTTGGAGTTATCCATAGAGGATGTCCAGGTCGTCGACGTGACCTCCAGGTCATGGGGGTATCATTTACTAGATCGCACATGACGTTAAAAAAATTGTTATTTCCAGCAGATGATGTCCAGGTGGTCAGGGTAAGAATACCAGACACGTAACAGCGGGTCATCAGACATTTATAGTTGAGATACCAGATATTGCTCGCAGGGCACCGGACATTTATAGCGGGGACACCAGACATATACGGCTGAGACACCAAACCCATACGGCCGGGACACCGGACACATACGGCAGAGACACCGATCATATATAGCGAGAACACCAGACACTTGTAGTCGCGATACCGGACATCTCGGACACCAGAAATTTACAGTTGGGGCACCAGACACTTAGTGGGGGTTATTAAACACATACCGTCGGGACCCAGACACGTATGGTTCGGACACCAGACACTAATCACTTTTCGGGGGGAGGTCGAACAAAAATATCGGTAATATTTTAATTAATAAGAGATATTTAGTTTTATACGCAATAATAATAATTGTTCAGTTTACATTGTGATGATGTGCTTACACCACATGTCACTTTTATATTATACCCTAAGTAATAACAAATGACACCAAGCGAGCAAACCATAAGATGCTTGAAGAGAGGAGACGCACACATACTATCCTTTCCGGTATATCTCCAGCACCAGTCCTACTCCTTGAGAATGATCCTGCCTGATCCCTGGATCTAGCACCACATGAAGAAACCGTGGAACCGCAGTAGAGGTTATGAGGTTTGATAGCACTCTCAGGTTATACATAGAGTGGCCTCATTGTAACAACCAGGTCCTTGTTCCAGTCTTGTACCGAGTACCTGTAAAGGGTAATTAGTAAATTACCTAATATCAAATATAAGAAGAAGGACAGAAAAGCTGCGACGATATACAATTCTCCTTGGGAATACAAGGAGGCACAGGAGATATTTAATCCTAGTGTTTACACTAACAAGTAACCCTGCCCAACGGTCACTCACCAATTCCGATGAAACTAAGTACATACATTAAGCATCGAAAAATATTGAACACGTGTTTTTTTTATCGGCCGAATCCAATTTTAAAGGGGTGATGCGCACCCCCTAATAATTGCCCTTAAAAACATTATTTATCAAATATCTCAAGCTGTAACTAACCGGAACTCTAATTCTTTGTGAGAAGAGTGTTTGGAAATTGATCTTGATAAAAATGTGAACAATTTCTTATAGTTGGGATGCCAGTTGTTACAACCCTTATTTTTTAGGGGATGAAATTCTCATTTAAAAAACATTTTTTAATCATTAAAATATAAATAATTTAGAAAATCCAAGCCAATTTTGTATTTTACAATAATGTAAGAAAGTAGAGTTGACTATTAGCGGGGTATTTTCCCCAAAATACCCTTTCTATATGTGAACTATCCCAATTAATCAACCCTTACAGGTACATTTTTACACATACTAGCAAGAAAACTACTCTCGACATTGGATTACACTCATGTACCCTAAAAAATTAATTTATAGATTTGAAATCTACTGCTTCGGTTGCATTACGATCTTTTCATTTGTTCCTAACTTCATATGTACCTGTAAGGGTTGATTAATTGGGGTAGTTCACATATAGAAAGGGTATTTTGGGGAAAATACCCTGCTAATATTCAACTCTACTTACTTACATAATTGTAAAATACAAAATTTGCTTAGATTTTCTAAATTATTTAAATTTTAATGATTAAAAAATGTTTTTTAAATGAGAATTTCATCCCCTAAAAAATAAGGGTTGTAACAGCTGGCATCCCAACTATAAGAAATTGTTCACATTTTTATCAAGATCAATTTCCAAACACTTTTCTCACAAAGTATTAGAGTTCCGGTTAGTTACAGCTTGAGATATTTGATAAATAATGTTTTAAAGGGCAATTTTTAGGGGGTGCGCTTCCCCCTTTAAAATTGGATTCGGCCGATAAAAAAAACACGTGTTCAATATTTCTCGATGCTTAATGCATGTACTTAGTTTCATCGGAATCGGTGAGTGAGCGTTGGGTAGGGTTACTTGTAAGTTAGATGTTAGAAACACGTTAAATAACAATACTACTGCTACGGAAACAGCCGCACTTACACGGAAAGAAATTTCAAGCGAACAACGCATCAAGATGTTTACTAATATTGTACGTAAAAATCAGGTGCTCATTTATCTACAAACTTATGTGACAATAGATTCAAATAGTACTATGTTAGAATGGAAATACATATGCAAATGTAGACGGAAGAAATATACTACAAACGTATTACATGATGCAATAAGAGTATTGATATAAGCGAATCAAGTAACCTAAACACCGTGCGAGATTTCTATACGTTTATGCGATTTCCGCATAGACTGTTACGATCGATACAGTGGGGACTTGCAAGCGGTTCGGGAATAATTTATTGAAGAATTGTCACGTATATTTTTTATGTTTTCCTTTTTTGCGACTTAAACATTATATGACACATAAAAAAGGTACATTCAAGTATTTGAAGTTTTAAGAAACAATTAATAAATAACAGTGTAAAATTAATAAGCTTGTATATTAATATGCATCAACACTAAGATTCGAGTGTGTTGGTGCATACTTGCTCTGTTGCTCATTCCGACAAACTGAAATCTCTTATGAGTTTCATCAGTCTATGCGAAAATCGCATAGAGACGTGAGAACTTTACTTCGTAGTAACAATACTTTTATTACACATTATGTCTATATTAAAATAGTTTGTATCTGCAGCGCTATTATTGTATAAAAATAAATGCGAACATAGTACCGTGCGTTTGTATACGATAGGAGTAACATTTATGCACGAAAATAGAACGTAAAATTGTCTCTAAAAGAGCAACCATAGTTTCCATACTATGTTCGCTTGAAATTTCTTCCCGTGTACCTACGATATCCTGGAGGTGAATGCTCCTCCGTAAGCACTCGTATGGAACCAGCATCTCGGCCAACCAGTGGAAATTACCCTGACACCCAGGTCGCCGTTGAAACTGCATCCAGAAATCTCAAACAAACGGCCTAATTATCCTAACGAATCACTATTAAGGAACGATTAAAATGTTACCTGACACCGAAACCTCCTGCAGCACCAACCTCCAGCATCCTGAATGTCCCAGTAAACATCTAAACTCCAGCACCACTATTCCTGTAGATCCGCGAATGTCAACACGGAGATATCGCAACGAACGGTCGGTGCAAATTACCGACCGTGCGTGGTCTGCTGTATACGCGAGCATGCCGCGCGCGCGCAAGCTTATTCGCGCACGGCTTTGTTCAAGACGAAAACGAGTGCCGTATGACGAGAGAGCTCTCCGATCGGCGTAAGCTATAGGAAGTGCCGAAATTAAAAGAAACCGAAAATCTTCGTGTAGAATCCGCCCGCGTTGAGTAACTGTGATTTTCTTGGAGACGATTCTTACAACATGTAGGTGAGTTCTCCAGTTCTCCAGCTCCCATTCTGTAAATGTGTGAGTATGTGTGTGTGCTCATCGCGTGAATCCGCGTAACTTTGATCGTGAAAATCGGCGAGTACATTTTTAAGCCGTGACTGGCAAGCGTCGAGTTTGTATAATACCCTAATGGGTTTCCAATATTAAAATAAAGGATCACAATAAATCCCTTTTATTGAGTGATAGTGCTTTTATTATCTGATTTTGCGACCTCCGCCTTAATTCCCAGCGGTAGCGTCACAACATATATTAACTAATTATGCATATTTATCGCAAAAAAAAATGTTTGTAATTTTACCACAATCGGGAATTGAACCCCAGATAAGTAGGTAACAAACGCGAACACTCTATCCACTAAGGTAACGCAACGTTTGCGTACAATTTTTGGAACTTAATAATTATTATGTATTTTTTATGTATACAAAACATGTTACGAAATAACTAGTTGTAAACTTAACTATTTTTGTGATTTAACGATATTTTCCCAACAAGCTAACCTTTAAGGGGATGTCGGATCCAGAAAATGGTCATTTAGTCCTTTTTTTATAAACAACTGAATAAAGTTTTTAAAAAACGCCCAACGTCAAGCCCTTAGGCATGTTTTAAATAATATACCCAAATTTTTCCAGATTTTTAAATCCATAATTTGATCACGATATTTGGGTTGAAAGATTATCCTTTTTTTGACTAATAATTACCGACCAAACATTGTTTACTCAATTATTATTTAAGAAATGTTTTTTCATTAAAAAATCAAAACGTCAAGCCCTTCCTTATGTTTTCAGCTACCCATTCGTTAAGAGTTAACGAATGTCCTCAAAATTTGAATACTTAAATTATTCAGTAACAGTTAAAACATGTATTAATATTAAAAAATTATTTTAGTTTTGTATGAATAGAAAAATTTGGAAAATGTTCTTTTAAACATTCAATTATTTCTGAGTAAAATATTTTTTTCTGAAAATAATTTTTGTTTCTTATTAATAGAAGAATTAAAATAGTATTCTTTTTAACCTTTAGAGGACGAGATGGCCCCTATACGGGCCATGCCCATGATCGACCCTTTACATGTGTTAGTTTAGAGATGTGAAACATCACTGAAAACAAATCCCCGTCCTCTAAAGGTTAATCATTTATGTGATTCTAAGAAATCTTTTAATTCCTAATAAATGTCTATGTATCGGACATATGTTAAATCTTATGGTAACTAAAAAGAACTCTTTTTTTATTGGTAAGCATTTTCAATCTCAATAAAGAGATTATATTGCTACAAATGTTTTACAAATATAAATATACATGGTTTTATAGATACAGTATTTCTTAAATTTTTAGTTTACAGTCGTTCAGATATGATAACATGTATTTGACGATTTTTGAATTTTGTTGAGTTAGCAATTCAGTATAAGATAAGGGAAGGAATATTTTAATTTTTTTTAAATTATTTATAAAGACAATTCGTTCTTTATTATAATTTTGGCATTCCCATAATATGTGTTCGAATTCTTGTATTTGATATCCACAAGTACACTGTGTAGAATTGGTTAAATTTATTTTGAAAAGAGAGAAAGCGAAGTTGTAGTGGTTTTCTCGACATTTATTTATCGTTGTTATTGTTTCTCATGAAAGTTTTTGTTGTGGTACTATAGTTTGGATCTCGATTGTAAAATTTTTAAAATATTCTATTCCCTTATTCTGTCCTTGTTCTTCTATATGAATGTAAGTGTTGTCTGTGGCTTCTGTTTTCAAATATTGGCATACATCAGTAAATGGTATTTTTATTGCTTTTTCATGTGTATAGTTCGATGCTCTCTTTGCCAATTGATCCGTGTTTTCATTGCCTGTGATCCCAATTGTGATGATTGTGGACTTCCTTTCTGTTAAGCATATGTCTAACAATCAGATCCATTATATTTATACTATTATATATATATTAATATTATTATATTAATAAGAAACAAAAATTGTTTTCAAACAAAAATACTTTTTGTATAATTTACAATTATATATTATAGACATAAAATATTGATAGTATTTTGTTGTCTTTAGGCCGCGAAATGAAATAAGTTTACAATGAGACCGACAATGTACAGGTATATGTAATGAGAGAGAGCGAGAGAGAGAGATTGATTGATTGATTGAAAAGCTTTATCTGGCCTTTCGGATTTAAACCCCGTAGGCACTTACAATGTTAATTACAGTCAGCAAAATTAAAATAAAAGTAATGTTAACAATAAAAATACAAATTTGACTTACAACTAATTTGATTGCACAATTTATATATAATATAACAATAAAAATAAATAACAATAAAAATAAATAACAATAAAATAAAATAAAAATAATCAGTTTAGAATATAACAAAATAAAGTAATAACAATAAAATAATAGTAACAGTAGTTCATACAAACGCAATAAATAAATAAATAGCTTACACGTATGACGCCGAGAGACAATGGTCCTATACAATAATCGCATCCTTCTATTCGAGGTGAGGGATCAGCGGTGAGGTTATTTAGAGAAACAGAGAGAGAGAGAGGGAGAGAAAGCAAGAGAAAGAGAGAGAAAGGGAGAGACTGAGAGTTATATACATATACATGAGAGGTACACTATGTTATATATATGTATACACATATAGAGATAAGGAGACACACAAATATTATATACTTTATACGCGCTATTTTCAAAGTCAAAGCAACAAAACAAATACGTACTCTCGCTTGTGCTAATCACTATCCAGTAATTATTAAAGTATAGAATATTCTAACTAGTTTGCTATCATCGTGCAATGCATCTAAAAAATAATCTATTTTTTTAAGCAATAAAACAAACAATTTCTTATCCATTTAAAAATAATAAATATGTTAAATTATAATAATAAATATTTCCTTTTTTTAAAAAAACTTTGAATTATTTATTTTGCAGGCGGGGGGCTTCGACCCCCGAACCCCCCTTACCGCTCCCATCCACCTCCCCCGTTAGAACTTCACCCCGTACCCCTATGCGCCCACGCTCTGCCATCCTTCCTACCTATCACAACATTCGTTTCCTATATGCAGTAATCCCAGTTCTCAATATCTTAGAAGTTAAAAATTTAAATCGAAAATAAATTTAACGGCCTTTGGACTAAAAAATAGTATATGCTATCGCTGGCGCAGATGTTACATATTGCGTCCTTGATGCATATTGTACTATTTTCAAACATAAATGAATGTTTTATAAGAACACTTCGTTAATTCTGCTATTCACACAAAACAAACATTATTTTCTAGTATTATTGCATTTTTTAACTGTTACTGAATATTTTAAGTATTTAAAGTTTGAGGCCATTCGTTAACTCTTAAAGGTGTGTTTGTTGGGAAAACGTTAAATCACAAAAATTGATAAGTTTATAATTAGATATATCGTAACAGGTTTTGTATACATAAAAAATAAATAATAATAACTAAGTTGATAATACCTACTGATCTCTACATACAAGGTTCAAAAACTTGTAGGCATCAAGCGTGTCCTTAGCTTAGTGGATAGAGCGTTTGCGGTTGTTGTGTACTTATTTGGGGTTTGATTCCTGATTACGGAAAATTTTTTTTAGATTTTCTGCGATAAATATGCATAATTAGTTAATATATGTAAACTGAACAATTATTATTGTACACAAAAATAAATATAAATTTATTAAAAATATTACTTCTGTTTCTTGTAATGCCATACAAATACAATTTTTTTCGATTAAAATTTCCCAAATGAATTTAAAAATAATTTTTTTACGATTCTTTTACGATTACGATATATGCTTTCTAATACCTGATTGTTTACTTGTGTAATTTATGTGTGTGAATACCTCGAAACTCTAAAAATTATTGTCAAGCTTTATGCTAGTTTTTAAAAATAAAGTAATGAATTCATCACGGATTATTTTGATGAAATTTATTTTATAATTAAAATAATTCTTATTAGTTAATTAAAAAAACTTCCAAATTAAGTCGCAAATTAAATATTATAATACAAGAGATGCACTTTGCGAAGTCTACTATAGAGAACTTTATATATCAATGACGAATTACTACAATAAAATAAAATAGATTTTCCGTATGGGTCAATAACGAGAAATGCAATAGAATCAATGACTCATCTGACACCGTATGATAGCAATTGATAAAAATAATTTATCTTATAGCCCCATAGCGAGAAATGCAATAAAATCAATGACTCACCTGACACCGTATGATAGAAATGCAAGAAAATTGATTTTCCGTATGGTCCCATAGCGAGAAATGCAATAAAATCAATGACTCATCTGACCCCGTATGCTAGAAATGCAATAAAATTGATTCTCCATATGAGCCCGTAACGAGTAATGCAATAAAAACAATGACTTATCTGACCCCGGATGCTAGAAATGCAATACAATCAATGACTCATCTTACCCCGTATGCTAGAAATGCAATAAAATTGATTTTCCATATGGCCCCCCCAAACAAAAAAAAATTTTATTTTCCATATGATTAATTAATTTATATTGTATATATTGTAACGGTATTAAATATTAAAAGATGTTTTGAATTGAATTAATATCGTTTAGTAAACGCGAGCATTCGATATAATAACTTTTCGCGGAAATGACGCGGCAAACGAACAACGAACACGCCGAGTAATTAGTCTCTCGAGTTCGCGTACTCGGAGGCTAAGGTAAAGGTAAGGCCGACAGACAAAGACGGAGAGCGCGGTGCTCCCCGTGTTATCATCTTTGGACGGCAAGGAAAAACCGCCCGATTTAACGGAGGTACCGGTATTGCACAGTGCGGCCGAGGTAAGCACATCGGTACGCGCGGGCCGCATTGACCGCATCGAGTAGAAATCCCCTGCCGTGGCCCTTATGACCATGCTTCTAATTTCGGCCTTAATTAAAGGCAGACCCCGTTACAATACATATATGTGGAAGAAGATATTTTCAATTTGAAAATAAAGCTTAATAAAGTGTCGCAGGGCTACTACTACAAAATTTAACAAAATAAAATGTCTCCGAGATAGCGCCTTCCTCAATCGGGCTTCGAGATAGCACCTTATTCAACCAAGCTTCGAAATAGCAACTTTTTCAACCGAGCTACAACATAAATGACCCCATTCTACTAATTTTCTTTTCTTTTCTTAGAATGTCAATCATGATACTGTATTTTATGTTTACACTACTTAGTATTATACTGAGTCGAGGACCCAAAATATACGATTTTGAACCAATTTATTCCAACCCAGGAATATATTACGAATGTATGAAAACTGTTCAAATAAAGATCAAACTGGAAAATTACTATTTACATAGATGTAGAATATTATCTATAAAATCATGGATCACACAATAATTACACTGCTCTAGAGAGATTACCATTGTATAGATTACCATTGTAGTCTTATATTACTGGAAACCAAGTGGAAATTGGCGATGAAACTGGACCTAATGGAGATAAATCAGTAAACTATAAATCGTTTACATGACCAAGTAAATAGAACTGCTTACTGCATAGGACAGATATATTTGTGACGGAAATCGTCACACAATCTATTCACGACGAATAGAATATTTCACTCACGACAATTGTAAGCCGTCTGAGCCCTTGGTATGTCAAGGCCAACCGACGACACCTGTTTATCTCATCTCGAGTGTACAATTTCGCGTAAATTGATATCTCATATGGTTCCTCCTACCAACAATGACGACAGACTTTATCAAAGGGCTCGATTGGTGTGTCGGTAAATAACATGGGCTCCCTAATTTTAAATCGGTCGATTTTATTTCCTGGCAATTTGGGTAGCAGTATGCGCAATGATGTAACAATTACATAATTGCGCATATTGATCCAATAGAATCTTTCGCGAATTTTGTATATGTTTGGTTAACGTCTTGTGGCTGTCAGTCAAACTATTCTGAAGGGTTTTTAAAATAGTTTGTCGTTCTTCCACGGTCGGTAAAGTAGCTTTTCCGTATCAATCGACTACTTAGATAGGTGTACTCTTGAACGTCTCTATTAGAAGCTGTGAAAGAAGACCAGGCTTGAGGTGATCTGTCAGCTCATCTTTGCTGAATGTTCGAAAACTATTTATATTTTTATTTAGAAAAACGGACCTGAGATTTTTGAGCATGCTATTCATGCTCTCAATATCAATTGGGTCATAATATTTATCATTCACTACCAAATAAAAATATTACGGTTCCTATAAGGAATTGTTAGAATTTGATTTAAATTAGGCTTTTTGTCCTTAAGGGATTTGAAAAAATATGTCTGGTTCTTTCAGAAAAGCAAGTATTGTTTTTATTATGTGTTAGAACGTTTGTCTTCAGCTTACCGATAACTCATCCAAGTACATTCTTCTTTAGAATTTAGTTAGTCTCTTTGTTTTCTGTGGTTAAACTTTGTGACGCTTCCGCTGGGGATTAAAGCGGAGGTCACAAAATCAATCAATAAAAGCACTATCACTTAATGAATAAGATTTAATGTAATTTTTTTTTTTTAACGGGTACCCATAAGAGTATTATACAAACTCGCCACTAGCCAGTCATGGCTTAAAATTGTACTTGCCGATTTTCGCGATCAAAGTTTCGCGGTTTGACGCGATGAGCACACACACACTTTTACGGAAAGGGAGCTAGAAAACTTGAGGCGAACTCACCTTCACGCTAGGAGAATCATCTTCAAGAAAATCTCAGTTACTCGACGCGGGCGGATTCTATATCGAGATGTTTTTCTCTATATCCCGGCATGACCGTTAGCTTACGCCGATCGGAGAGCTCTCTCGTTACACGGCACTCGTTTTCGTCTTCAAGAGATCCGTGCGCGAAAACGCTGCACACTCGTCGTTACTCTCGACTCAGCGGTCGTGTGTGAGCTATACTCGGCCTCGCAAGCGCGCGCGCATGCTCGCGTATACAGCGGGCTATGCACGATCGGTAATTTGCACCGACCGTTCGTTGCTAGATCTCCGTGTTGACATTCGCGGGTCAACAAGAATAGTGACGCTGGAGTTTAGTGATTTGTTAGGCTAATTAGGCCGTTTATTTGAGACTTCTAGGTGCAGTTTCAACGGCGACCTGGGTGCCTGAGTAATTCCCACTGGTTGGTTAGGAGTGCTAGCGGAGGATCATTTACCTCCAGGATATCGTAGGTAAGTTCGGCTGTTTCCGTAGCAGTAGTATTGTGATTTGAGGTGTTTGTAACCTCTAACTTAGTGTAAACACTAGGGTTAGATATTGCCTGTACCTCCATATATTCCCAGGAAGAATTGCATATTGTTGCAGCTTCTCTGTCCTTCTTCTTATATTTTATATTAGGTAATTTACTAATTATTCTTTACAGGTACTCGGTACTAGGCTGGAGTAAGGACCTGGTTGTTACAGCGAGGCCACTTTATGTGTAACCTGGGAGCACTATCGAACCTCATAGCCTCTACTGCTGTGGTTCTTCATGTGGTCTTGGATCCACGAATCATGGAGGATCAGTTTCAAGGAGACTGGTGCTGGAGGTTTACCGGAAGGGATAGTGTGTGTGTCTCCTATCTTCGAGCATCTTATGGTTTGCTCGCTTGGTGCTGTTTGTTATTACGTAGGGTAAAATATATAAGTGGCATGTGATGTAAGCACATCGTCACAACTTATAAATCACAATCAAACAGCGTATCGAAGATTCAAACGTTCCGCGGTTTAAGAGTTAATCTTGTCTTCCTTATGATTAAATGTACCGGACTTCCTTACGTCATTTTCAAATTCTTGGTCTCGAGACATAAACTTTCCGGTAAGCAAAGATTGTCCCGAAGTTCGATCAACTGCATAGCTCACATTAAAACCTAATCATTAAGAAAATTAATTACTAGTAAAATTTTCATCGCTAAATTATTTGCTACGTATTACCACAAGATGCCCTGAGTTTTTGCAGAAACTTATGAACAAAAACTACTTTAGAAAACGTTATCAAACAAAAGCATAGTGGAATTGACTACATGTGTTTTCTTTAATAATACTCAAAATTTTGGATCACTCGAACTCAAACTTTCAAAGGAATTATACTTGGTAGTCCGTGGATCATCAATCAAAAGTTCTATTAAACGTTTATTATCATATCTCGATGATGAGGGATTACTTCGAGTTGGAGGACGAATACAACACTTTCTCATTAAGACAAAGCATTCTCGTTAAGAGAGACTTGCACCAATTAATTTTTCTGTGAAACGTGACGCGTATTGTCTGGAGGGGCTCCAAGGCCTATGGTGTAAAAAGTGTAAGGTCTATGAGTAAGGTCTATGGTGTGATGGTTAACTTTGATATTTGGTGGTGTACGATTACGGCGGGAGAAGAAAACTGCTACAGATTTTGATTCGTTGATTGGAAGGCGCCACTGGCGGAACCAATAAATAAGATTAGGGAGAAATTTATTAATAACTGAAGATGTATGTTCTATAACTTTAGATGAATATAAAAGAGCGACATCATATGCATATTGTGCTATGATAATGGATTTGTGGATAGGAATATCGTGACAGTAAATGTTAATTAAAGTTGGAGAAAATTTGGACCCTTGAGAAACGCCTGCTATAATAGGTCGTGAGTCAGAGAAGGATTTACCTACTCTAACTTTTATTGATCGATCAATAAGGAAAGGTTTGATTATTCCTATGAGGTACTGTGGAAAGTTTAATGAGATTAATTTGTGGATGAGACCGACGTGCCAAACGCGGTCGAATGCTTGTTGGGCATCTAGTAGCAACATAGATCTGTGTTAGCTTTTGTTCAGGCTACTTGCAATGATTTCTGATACCCTAAGTAGTTGATGAGCTGTACCATGACATTTTCGAAAACCATGTTGCAAGTCAGGTAGGATGCTTTGTTCGGTGAGAAATTTCTCTATTCTTTCTAAGATTATATGTTCGGCTGTTTTAATAATTGTGCAGAGGAGACTAATTAGTCTGTAACTGGAGGGTGAGCTAAGTGGTTTACCGGCTTTGCATTCGCAATGTTGCATATGGCTACTGTATGTTTGCGAGGGAGAATTTTTAGGACTCCATTTGAGATGCCGTCACTGCCTAGGGCTTTTTTATTTTTTTTATAAACAGATGATTTTATAAACTTCTGAAGGGGATGTTGAGTTGATAATTAAGTCAGTGAATTTAAAGTTTTGAACTGTATTAGTAATATCAGTATTTAAAGGTAAGTGAGATTCCTGAGTAACGCGAGCATTGGTCTCTTAAAGATTCGGCGAAAATGTTTGCTTTGTCTTCATTTATTGAGTAAGATATGTTAACTTTCATTAAAGGAGGTAGATGTGGTTGTCTATTTCTAAGTGATTTTACGCAATGTACTTTTCAAACGATTTGTTTTTAAGAGACTGTAGAACTAAATGAATTTGACATTGAAGTTCGTTTAGTAAAGCTCTATGTTTTGGATTATGATATTTTTGCCAGAGTTTGCGAATTTTATTTTTATTTTTGATGAGGAGGATTGTATCCTGTGGAAGGTCAACATGTTTCTGAGTTTTTGAGATTCTTATGGTGGCTTTGTTTATTAAGTTAATGATGTCAGATGTAAGAATATCTATTTCATTTTTAATGTCTAAAGTTTATTTTAATTGTTTGCATTTGGAAGATGAGTTTTCTAAAATATATTTTAAGTGAAGCCAGTTGAGTTTAGTTTCTACGGGAAAATTATGGTCTATTGTAATAGGAACATTGGTAAGTTCAGGGCAGTGGTCCGAGTTAAGTTCAGCAATTACTTCTGGATTATTAACTAGATTGATGTTTTTAACTAGAAATGTGTCCAAGATATCAGGACGACAAAGTGTTGAGCCTGGGAAATGTGTGGGGTCTGAGGGAGATTCTGTTGTGGAATTATACCGATTTGAAATTTTAAGTAATAAATTACCTCTTCAGTTGTTAGAGTGGCAACCCTAAGCTGTGTTTTTAGAGTTTAGGTCTCCACCTATTATTGTCGGGGTGTTGAGATCGAATAATGAATAAAGATCTTTCATGTTACCTGTATTTGGCGGGCAATATATAGATATTATCCTGAGAGAGTTGTGTTGATAAGAGATTTTTATTCCGGCAGCTTCGCAGGCAGCAAGTGAAGTGTGCATGGGTTTATGTCGGAGGGAATTTTTAACTACAATCGTGACTCCTCCTCCAGTTGTATGTAATCAGTCTTTACGGTAGATAGTGTAGTCTGGAAAGAAAAGTTTTTGTTGTGGTTTAGATGGGTTTCGGTGATTCAAGCTACATCAACTGATTTTTCATTTAATAGAGAAAGTAACTCTAAAGTAAATGGCATTCCAGGTTAGAATTGATAGTTTATTTGGATTAGCCATTTTGAGATTTTCGAATGGCGGTGTAGATGCTAGTTATGAAGTGAATGAAAATGTTTTGCAGATTTGGGTCTTGTAAAAGGTTTATGGTGCTATTGTTGGATTTAGGACTATTATCGTTTAATGAAGGAAATTGGTCTGTTGTTATGTTTTGGAAGTTACAGAGACGTAGGTAGAAGCGGCAATCGGATTGATGTTATGCGTTGGTGTTGCTCTGGTAGTGAAGATTTGAGTTTTAGCTGAGGACTTTTTGGGAACTTTGGGACATCCTCGATAAGAAGAGCAGTAGTCACCTTTGTAATTTGCGCTGAGTCCTTTTTGCCTTTGCGAGTGCAAGCAGCTGTAGCGTGATCGCGACCGCAAAATGCACAGACCCATACAGCGTGGCAGTAGTTGGCGGTGTGAAAGAATTTTTGACATTGAAGGATTACATTTGATTTCCTTTTAGCTTCGAATTTGATGTTGAGTCCGGCTAATTTATCTAGGTCAAAGATAGATTTTGCGTTAGGGGCCTTAGGGTCAAGGTGAACGGTGACTAGAGGCCAGATTTTGTCTCCTTTGTGTATACGGTGGATTTGTTTAACTGGGAATCCCTGATGTTTTAGTTCAACTAATATGGAGTCATCGGGGATAAATTCGTTGACACCGTGAATGACAACGATTAAATCTTTGTCTACGTGAAGTTGGTTTGTGGTATATTGAATTTTTGAGGATTCAAGATGGGAAGTGATTTTCCGGAAATTGGTTACTTTTTGAGCATAAATTCTAACCCCATCGGTAGCATTTACAGCTCGACGGATGTTTATATCATGTTTCGATAAGGCAGATTGGATTTTAGGCCAGAGTTTTTTTTCATTCACGGTGTCACGAATTTATCCCCGATGACTCTATTAGTTGAACTAAAACCATCAGGGATTCCCAGTTAAACAAATCAACGTATACACAAAGGAGACAAAATCTGGCCTCTAGTCACCGTTCACCTTGACCCTAAGGCCCCTAACGCAAAATCTATCTTTGACCTAGATAAATTAGCCGGACTCAACATCAAATTCGAAGCTAAAAGGAAATCAAATGTAATCCTTCAATGTCAAAAATTCTTTCACACCGCCAACTACTGCCACGCTGTATGGGTCTGTGCATTTTGCGGTCGCGATCACGCTACAGCTGCTTGCACTCGCAAAGGCAAAAAGGACTCAGCGCAAATTACAAGGTGACTAGCTCTTCTTATCGAGGATGTCCCAAAGTTCCCAAAAAGTCCTCAGCTAAAACTCAAATCTTCACTACCAGAGCACACCAACGCATAACACAATCCGATTGCCGCTTCTACCTACGTCTCTGTAACTTCCAAAACATAACAACAGACCAATTTCCTCATTAAACGATAATAGTCCTAAATCCAACAATAGCACCATAAACCTTTTACAGACCCAAATCTGCAAAACATTTTCATTCACTTCATAACTAGCATCTACACCGCCATTCGAAAATCTCAAAATGGCTAATCCAAATAAACTATCAATTCTAACCTGGAATGCCATTTACTTTAGAGTTACTTTCTCTATTAAATGAAAAATCAGTTGATGTAGCTTGAATCACCGAAACCCATCTAAAACCACAACAAAACTTTTCTTTCCAGACTACACTATCTACCGTAAGACTGATTACATACAACTGGAGGAGGATCACGATTGTAGTTAAAAATTCCCCTCCGACATAAACCCATGCACACTTCACTTGCTGCCTGCGAAGCTGCCGGAATAAAATCTCTTATCACACAACTCTCTCAGGATAATATCTATATGCCCGCCAATACAGGTAACATGAAAGATCTTATTCATTATTCGATCTCAACACCCCGACAATAATAGGTGGAACCTAAACTCTAAAAAACACAGCTTAGGGTTGCCACTCTAACAACTGAAGAGGTAATTTATTACTTAAAATTTCAAATCGGTATAATTCCACAACAGAATCTCCCTCAGACCCCACACTTTCCCAGGCTCAACACTTTGTCGTCCTGATATCTTGGACACATTTCTAGTTAAAACATCAATCTAGTTAATAATCCAGAAGTAATTGCTGAACTTAACTCGGACCACTGCCCTGAACTACCAATGTTCCTATTACAATAGACCATAATTTTCCCGTAGAAACTAAACTCAACTGGCTTCACTTAAAATATATTTTAGAAAACTCATCTTCCAAATGCAAACAATTAAAATAAACTTTAGACATTAAAAATGAAATAGATATTCTTACATCTGACATCATTAACTAATAAACAAGCCACCATAAGAATCTCAAAAACTCAGAAACATGTTGACCTTCCACAGGATACAATCCTCCTCATCAAAAATAAAATAAAATTCGCAAACTCTGGCAAAAATATCATAATCCAAAACATAGAGCTTTACTAAACGAACTTCAATGTCAAATTCATTTAGTTCTACAGTCTCTTAAAAACAAATCGTTTGAAAAGTACATTGCGTAAAATCACTTAGAAATAGACAACCACATCTACCTCCTTTAATGAAAGTTAACATATCTTACTCAATAAATGAAGACAAAGCAAACATTTTCGCCGAATCTTTAAGAGACCAATGCTCGCGTTACTCAGGAATCTCACTTACCTTTAAATACTGATATTACTAATACAGTTCAAAACTTTAAATTCACTGACTTAATTATCAACTCAACATCCCCTTCAGAAGTTTATAAAATCATCTGTTTATAAAAAAAATAAAAAAGCCCTAGGCAGTGACGGCATCTCAAATGGAGTCCTAAAATTCTCCCTCGCAAACATACAGTAGCCATATGCAACATTGCGAATGCAAAGCCGGTAAACCACTTAGCTCACCCTCCAGTTACAGACTAATTAGTCTCCTCTGCACAATTATTAACAGCCGAACATATAATCTTAGAAAGAATAGAGAATTTCTCACCGAACAAAGCATCCTACCTGACTTGCAACATGGTTTTCGAAATGTCATGGTACAGCTCATCAACTACTTAGGGTATCAGAAATCATTGCAAGTAGCCTGAACAAAAGCTAACACAGATCTATGTTGCTACTAGATGCCCAACAAGCATTCGACCGCGTTTGGCACGTCGGTCTCATCCCAAATTAATCTCATTAAACTTTCCACAGTACCTCATAGGAATAATCAAACCTTTCCTTATTGATCGATCAAAAAGTAAGGAAACTTTTATTGATCGATCAATAAGGAAAGGTTTGATTATTCCTATGAGGTACTGTGGAAAGTTTAATGAGATTAATTTGTGGATGAGACCGACGTGCCAAACGCGGTCGAATGCTTGTTGGGCATCTAGTAGCAACATAGATCTGTGTTAGCTTTTGTTCAGGCTACTTGCAATGATTTCTGATACCCTAAGTAGTTGATGAGCTGTACCATGACATTTTCGAAAACCATGTTGCAAGTCAGGTAGGATGCTTTGTTCGGTGAGAAATTTCTCTATTCTTTCTAAGATTATATGTTCGGCTGTTTTAATAATTGTGCAGAGGAGACTAATTAGTCTGTAACTGGAGGGTGAGCTAAGTGGTTTACCGGCTTTGCATTCGCAATGTTGCATATGGCTACTGTATGTTTGCGAGGGAGAATTTTTAGGACTCCATTTGAGATGCCGTCACTGCCTAGGGCTTTTTTATTTTTTTTATAAACAGATGATTTTATAAACTCTGAAGGGGATGTTGAGTTGATAATTAAGTCAGTGAATTTAAAGTTTTGAACTGTATTAGTAATATCAGTATTAAAGGTAAGTGAGATTCCTGAGTAACGCGAGCATTGGTCTCTTAAAGATTCGGCGAAAATGTTTGCTTTGTCTTCATTTATTGAGTAAGATATGTTAACTTTCATTAAAGGAGGTAGATGTGGTTGTCTATTTCTAAGTGATTTTACGCAATGTACTTTTCAAACGATTTGTTTTTAAGAGACTGTAGAACTAAATGAATTTGACATTGAAGTTCGTTTAGTAAAGCTCTATGTTTTGGATTATGATATTTTTGCCAGAGTTTGCGAATTTTATTTTTATTTTTGATGAGGAGGATTGTATCCTGTGGAAGGTCAACATGTTTCTGAGTTTTTGAGATTCTTATGGTGGCTTTGTTTATTAAGTTAATGATGTCAGATGTAAGAATATCTATTTCATTTTTAATGTCTAAAGTTTATTTTAATTGTTTGCATTTGGAAGATGAGTTTTCTAAAATATATTTTAAGTGAAGCCAGTTGAGTTTAGTTTCTACGGGAAAATTATGGTCTATTGTAATAGGAACATTGGTAAGTTCAGGGCAGTGGTCCGAGTTAAGTTCAGCAATTACTTCTGGATTATTAACTAGATTGATGTTTTTAACTAGAAATGTGTCCAAGATATCAGGACGACAAAGTGTTGAGCCTGGGAAATGTGTGGGGTCTGAGGGAGATTCTGTTGTGGAATTATACCGATTTGAAATTTTAAGTAATAAATTACCTCTTCAGTTGTTAGAGTGGCAACCCTAAGCTGTGTTTTTAGAGTTTAGGTCTCCACCTATTATTGTCGGGGTGTTGAGATCGAATAATGAATAAAGATCTTTCATGTTACCTGTATTTGGCGGGCAATATATAGATATTATCCTGAGAGAGTTGTGTTGATAAGAGATTTTATTCCGGCAGCTTCGCAGGCAGCAAGTGAAGTGTGCATGGGTTTATGTCGGAGGGAATTTTTAACTACAATCGTGACTCCTCCTCCAGTTGTATGTAATCAGTCTTTACGGTAGATAGTGTAGTCTGGAAAGAAAAGTTTTTGTTGTGGTTTTAGATGGGTTTCGGTGATTCAAGCTACATCAACTGATTTTTCATTTAATAGAGAAAGTAACTCTAAAGTAAATGGCATTCCAGGTTAGAATTGATAGTTTATTTGGATTAGCCATTTTGAGATTTTCGAATGGCGGTGTAGATGCTAGTTATGAAGTGAATGAAAATGTTTTGCAGATTTGGGTCTTGTAAAAGGTTTATGGTGCTATTGTTGGATTTAGGACTATTATCGTTTAATGAAGGAAATTGGTCTGTTGTTATGTTTTTGGAAGTTACAGAGACGTAGGTAGAAGCGGCAATCGGATTGATGTTATGCGTTGGTGTTGCTCTGGTAGTGAAGATTTGAGTTTTAGCTGAGGACTTTTTGGGAACTTTGGGACATCCTCGATAAGAAGAGCAGTAGTCACCTTTGTAATTTGCGCTGAGTCCTTTTTGCCTTTGCGAGTGCAAGCAGCTGTAGCGTGATCGCGACCGCAAAATGCACAGACCCATACAGCGTGGCAGTAGTTGGCGGTGTGAAAGAATTTTTGACATTGAAGGATTACATTTGATTTCCTTTTAGCTTCGAATTTGATGTTGAGTCCGGCTAATTTATCTAGGTCAAAGATAGATTTTGCGTTAGGGGCCTTAGGGTCAAGGTGAACGGTGACTAGAGGCCAGATTTTGTCTTCCTTTGTGTATACGGTGGATTTGTTTAACTGGGAATCCCTGATGTTTTAGTTCAACTAATATGGAGTCATCGGGGATAAATTCGTTGACACCGTGAATGACAACGATTAAATCTTTGTCTACGTGAAGTTGGTTTGTGGTATATTGAATTTTTGAGGATTCAAGATGGGAAGTGATTTTCCGGAAATTGGTTACTTTTTGAGCATAAATTCTAACCCCATCGGTAGCATTTACAGCTCGACGGATGTTTATATCATGTTTCGATAAGGCAGATTGGATTTTAGGCCAGAGTTTTTTTTCCTTGATGTTCATGAATCTTTGCTAGAACTACTGTTACTCAATAGAAAAGAGGACGGTGTAGTTTTGCGACGTTTGCGTTGATTTTTTGGGGCTCTGAAATCTTCTTGGATTGTTGTGGAAGATTTTATAGATTCGTTATCTGAGGCGTCTATATCGGATGTCGGAGATTTAGGATATTGAGGCACAGTGCGTTTAGCCTGATTAAGGGAGTTAAAGGTAAGAATAAGTTGTTCAATTTGCCGTTTGAGTTCTATAATGATATGGATATACTCATTGGACGATAGGTTTAGCAGTGTTTCGGGGGAGGTGCTGAGACCATCTTGTGGCCGTTACTTAATTAAGCGCAGCTCAGTAAATCGAATAAAAATATTCTTCAAGGGAAGAAATACTCTTTATACATTAGAATAACCGAATTGCCCTAAAAATGGCAGATTTTAGTATAATTTTTTTAGTGAATTGGTTTAACACATTAACGCCCAAAGCGACAAAAGTTTTTTCGATTTTCACTGAAAACTATGAAAATTTTTCATAGTTGTTATTTACTGTATGAAACATAACGGAACGTAATGCTGATTTTTTCTATATAGTTTTAGATAAATTCTTTCAAATTCTATCGAGAAAATTGAGCTATCTAACTTCTAAAAAAGTTATTATTTTTCAAATGTAAATAATGCAAAAATTTTATTACTAAAAATTTTTTTTAATTCTTTAGTTTTGTAAACAAAAGCGTTCATGGTTACTATACTTCAATCCTAATATTTTTTTTAATTTTCGTAAAATAGCTAATTTCATTTGTTATTTATTTATTTGATTAATATATTTTCAAGTCATATATTCATTTTAAATCTATTAAAACAGTGAATTTACTTATTTAATTACTACATGTTAATTAATTATTTACAGGTCGTTACACTAAGTTTTCTAGACGTCTTTGCCAAACTCCATGGTGTGTTAACGGAAAACTGAAAATGGACACTTCCGTTCAAGACTTAATTGCAATACTATCTGTAGGTTCGTTAAAGCAGAATGTAAGTAATATTAAAAACATATCTTATATAAATCTGCGATTTCAAATAAATACGTTAAATTAAATTCCATTTGAAAAAACATTAATTCAGGCGATTTATTTAAACAAAATAAAGAAAAGTTTGTCGATGGAGATACTCTATATAAATTTAGCTCTACGAAATTAATAAAACAATAATAAATACATCATAAAATATATAAAATTACAACAAATATATATATTAAAATAATTATAAAATATATCAAATAAAAACCGCTGCTAATTAATTAGTACGTAGTTTCCTCAAATAACATATCGATCCTATATGTAATATATTACTCAAATATAGTATTATTTAATTATTTAAAACAAAATGTTATAACATTTCGAAAAATATTATTTTTTTCTGATTAAAACTTATATAAGTAATAATTTGCGTTATTAATTCTAAATTAAATTAAAAAAAATATTTTCATTAAATGACGTAGAAAAATTTAGATAACATCAATTAAAAATATAAAAAATTATCTTTTTCACTTTTCTTAAATATTTAAAAACATTTTCTTCCAAAAATACTATAAAGTTATTATACTAAACATATAGTTAGTATAATAATTAACAGCGGTTTATGTTCATACTAAGAAAATTCTGGATTTTTCACACTGACATACAATACTTTTTATGGTACTAATTAATATATATATGGGCTATTTCACGTCAAGTGGTACGATGAAAATTTTAAATCGCTCCAAAATTTGAAAACAGGCTGGAAATATCTTTCAGAAGATAGAAAAAAATTTTAGGTGTTAAAAATAATTTGCCTAAGAGTTATTCCACCATGAAAAATGGAAATTTTTCAATTTTTAGAAAAATTTCTATTTTCAAAGCCATTTATCTCAAAATCTATTGATTTTTTTGAAAAAAACATTAAAAACAACTTTTGTTCAAAATAATCCTTAGAACTTATCTACCTGGGTTACAATTCTTAATTTTAAATCTCGAAGAGATAGGGCACTTGGAAATATTGAATATCAAAAAAAGGCGACCACGGCCACAATCGATTTTGATCTAACACCGCTCAAAAGATCACATTTTTGAGAACTTTCGAATGGCGGTGTAGATGCTAGTTATGAAGTGAATGAAAATGTTTTGCAGATTTGGGTCTTGTAAAAGGTTTATGGTGCTATTGTTGGATTTAGGACTATTATCGTTTAATGAAGGAAATTGGTCTGTTGTTATGTTTTGGAAGTTACAGAGACGTAGGTAGAAGCGGCAATCGGATTGATGTTATGCGTTGGTGTTGCTCTGGTAGTGAAGATTTGAGTTTTAGCTGAGGACTTTTTGGGAACTTTGGGACATCCTCGATAAGAAGAGCAGTAGTCACCTTTGTAATTTGCGCTGAGTCCTTTTTGCCTTTGCGAGTGCAAGCAGCTGTAGCGTGATCGCGACCGCAAAATGCACAGACCCATACAGCGTGGCAGTAGTTGGCGGTGTGAAAGAATTTTTGACATTGAAGGATTACATTTGATTTCCTTTTAGCTTCGAATTTGATGTTGAGTCCGGCTAATTTATCTAGGTCAAAGATAGATTTTGCGTTAGGGGCCTTAGGGTCAAGGTGAACGGTGACTAGAGGCCAGATTTTGTCTCCTTTGTGTATACGGTGGATTTGTTTAACTGGGAATCCCTGATGTTTTAGTTCAACTAATATGGAGTCATCGGGGATAAATTCGTTGACACCGTGAATGACAACGATTAAATCTTTGTCTACGTGAAGTTGGTTTGTGGTATATTGAATTTTTGAGGATTCAAGATGGGAAGTGATTTTCCGGAAATTGGTTACTTTTTGAGCATAAATTCTAACCCCATCGGTAGCATTTACAGCTCGACGGATGTTTATATCATGTTTCGATAAGGCAGATTGGATTTTAGGCCAGAGTTTTTTTTCCTTGATGTTCATGAATCTTTGCTAGAACTACTGTTACTCAATAGAAAAGAGGACGGTGTAGTTTTGCGACGTTTGCGTTGATTTTTTGGGGCTCTGAAATCTTCTTGGATTGTTGTGGAAGATTTTATAGATTCGTTATCTGAGGCGTCTATATCGGATGTCGGAGATTTAGGATATTGAGGCACAGTGCGTTTAGCCTGATTAAGGGAGTTAAAGGTAAGAATAAGTTGTTCAATTTGCCGTTTGAGTTCTATAATGATATGGATATACTCATTGGACGATAGGTTTAGCAGTGTTTCGGGGGAGGTGCTGAGACCATCTTGTGGCCGTTACTTAATTAAGCGCAGCTCAGTAAATCGAATAAAAATATTCTTCAAGGGAAGAAATACTCTTTATACATTAGAATAACCGAATTGCCCTAAAAATGGCAGATTTTAGTATAATTTTTTTAGTGAATTGGTTTAACACATTAACGCCCAAAGCGACAAAAGTTTTTTCGATTTTCACTGAAAACTATGAAAATTTTTCATAGTTGTTATTTACTGTATGAAACATAACGGAACGTAATGCTGATTTTTTCTATATAGTTTTAGATAAATTCTTTCAAATTCTATCGAGAAAATTGAGCTATCTAACTTCTAAAAAAGTTATTATTTTTCAAATGTAAATAATGCAAAAATTTTATTACTAAAAATTTTTTTTAATTCTTTAGTTTTGTAAACAAAAGCGTTCATGGTTACTATACTTCAATCCTAATATTTTTTTTAATTTTCGTAAAATAGCTAATTTCATTTGTTATTTATTTATTTGATTAATATATTTTCAAGTCATATATTCATTTTAAATCTATTAAAACAGTGAATTTACTTATTTAATTACTACATGTTAATTAATTATTTACAGGTCGTTACACTAAGTTTTCTAGACGTCTTTGCCAAACTCCATGGTGTGTTAACGGAAAACTGAAAATGGACACTTCCGTTCAAGACTTAATTGCCAATACTATCTGTAGGTTCGTTAAAGCAGAATGTAAGTAATATTAAAAACATATCTTATATAAATCTGCGATTTCAAATAAATACGTTAAATTAAATTCCATTTGAAAAAACATTAATTCAGGCGATTTATTTAAAACAAAATAAAGAAAAGTTTGTCGATGGAGATACTCTATATAAATTTAGCTCTACGAAATTAATAAAACAATAATAAATACATCATAAAATATATAAAATTACAACAAATATATATATTAAAATAATTATAAAATATATCAAATAAAAAACCGCTGCTAATTAATTAGTACGTAGTTTCCTCAAAATAACATATCGATCCTATATGTAATATATTACTCAAATATAGTATTATTTAATTATTTAAAACAAAATGTTATAACATTTCGAAAAATATTATTTTTTTCTGATTAAAACTTATATAAGTAATAATTTGCGTTATTAATTCTAAATTAAATTAAAAAAAATATTTTCATTAAATGACGTAGAAAAATTTAGATAACATCAATTAAAAATATAAAAAATTATCTTTTTCACTTTTCTTTAAATATTTAAAAACATTTTCTTCCAAAAATACTATAAAGTTATTATACTAAACATATAGTTAGTATAATAAATTAACAGCGGTTTATGTTCATACTAAGAAAATTCTGGATTTTTCACAACTGACATACAATACTTTTTATGGTACTAATTAATATATATGGGCTATTTCACGTCAAGTGGTACGATGAAAATTTTAAATCGCTCCAAAATTTGAAAACAGGCTGGAAATATCTTCCAGAAGATAGAAAAAAATTTTTAGGTGTTAAAAATAATTTGCCTAAGAGTTATTCCACATGAAAAATGGAAATTTTTCAATTTTTTAGAAAAATTGCTATTTTTAAAGCGATTTATCTCAAAATCTATTGATTTTTTTGAAAAAACATTAATTCAGGCGATTTATTTAAAACAAAATAAAGAAAAGTTTGTCGATGGAGATACTCTATATAAATTTAGCTCTACGAAATTAATAAAACAATAATAAATACATCATAAAATATATAAAATTACAACAAATATATATATTAAAATAATTATAAAATATATCAAATAAAAAACCGCTGCTAATTAATTAGTACGTAGTTTCCTCAAAATAACATATCGATCCTATATGTAATATATTACTCAAATATAGTATTATTTAATTATTTAAAACAAAATGTTATAACATTTCGAAAAATATTATTTTTTTCTGATTAAAACTTATATAAGTAATAATTTGCGTTATTAATTCTAAATTAAATTAAAAAAAATATTTTCATTAAATGACGTAGAAAAATTTAGATAACATCAATTAAAAATATAAAAAATTATCTTTTTCACTTTTCTTTAAATATTTAAAAACATTTTCTTCCAAAAATACTATAAAGTTATTATACTAAACATATAGTTAGTATAATAAATTAACAGCGGTTTATGTTCATACTAAGAAAATTCTGGATTTTTCACAACTGACATACAATACTTTTTATGGTACTAATTAATATATATATGGGCTATTTCACGTCAAGTGGTACGATGAAAATTTTAAATCGCTCCAAAATTTGAAAACAGGCTGGAAATATCTTTCAGAAGATAGAAAAAAATTTTTAGGTGTTAAAAATAATTTGCCTAAGAGTTATTCCACCATGAAAAATGGAAATTTTTCAATTTTTTAGAAAAATTTCTATTTTCAAAGCCATTTATCTCAAAATCTATTGATTTTTTTGAAAAAACATTAAAAACAACTTTTGTTCAAAATAATCCTTAGAACTTATCTACCTGGGTTACAATTCTTAATTTTAAAATCTCGAAGAGATAGGGCACTTGGAAATATTGAATATCAAAAAAGGCGACCACGCCACAATCGATTTTGATCTAACACCGCTCAAAAGATCACATTTTTGAGAACTTTCGAATGGCGGTGGTTAGATTATTGGCCAAGACCGCTGGTGTAAGTTATACCCCATAAACCTCATAAAATCACTCATTTTCATGTATTTTAGGGCCTAACTTACACCAGCGGTCTTGGCCAATAATCTAACCACCGCCATTCGAAAGCTCTCAAAAAATGTGATCTTTTGAGCGGTGTTAGATCAAAATCGATTGTGGCGTGATTGCCTTTTTTGATATTCAATATTTCCAAGTGCCCTATCTCTTCGAGATTTTAAAATTAAGAATTGTAACCCAGGTAGATAAGTTCTAAGGATTATTTTGAACAAAAGTTGTTCTTAATGTTTTTTCCAAAAAATCAATAGATTTTGAGATAATGCCCTAAAATACATGAAATGATGTGATTTATGAGGTTTATGGGTATAACTTACACCAACGGTCTTGGCCAATAATCTAACCACCGCCATTCGAAAGCTCGCGAAAATGTGATCTTTTGAGCGTGTTAGATCAATCGATTGTGCGTGGTCGCCTTTTTTTGATATTCAATATTTCCAAGTGCCCTATCTCTTCGAGTTTTTAAAAATTAAGAATTGTAACCCAGGTAGATAAGTTCTAAAGATATTTTGAACAAAAGTTGTTTTAATGTTTTTTTCAAAAAGTCAATAGATTTTGAGATAAATGGCTTGAAATAGAAATTTTTCTAAAGTTGAAAAATTTCCATTTTTTATGGTGGAATAACTCTTAGGCAAATTATTTTTTAACACCTAAATTTTTTTCTATTTCTGAAAGATATTTCCAGTCTGTTTCAAATTTTGGAGCGATTTAAAATTTTCATCGTTCCACCTTGACGTGAAATAGCCCATATATATATATATATACTACATAGAATTGTTAAATTTCGGGGTTTATGGCGCCCATGACAGAGAGGGAAGATACGTACTTTAGTACGAGGAAGAGAGACCTTCGGGTTATGACGCCCGGGCTCCATAACCCACCCACCCCCAACCAGTGGTGGGAAGCAGACAGAAGATCCAAATTTAACATGTCGGGCGTCATAAACCCCTATTAGGAAGTTATATATATATATATATATATGGGCTATTTCACGTCAAGTGGTACGATGAAAATTTAAATCGCTCCAAAATTTGAGAACAGGCTGGAAATATCTTCCAGAAGATAGAAAAAAATTTTAGGTGTTAAAAATAATTTGCCTAAGAGTTATTCCGACCATGAAAAATGGAAAATTTTTCAATTTTTAGAAAAATTGCTATTTTTAAAGCGATTTATCTCAAAATCTATTGATTTTTTTGAATGTTCAAATAATCCTAGAACTATCTACCTGGGTTACAATTCTTAATTTTAAAATCTCGAAGAGATAGGCACTTGGAAATATTGAATATCAAAAAAAGGCGACCACGCCACAATCGATTTTTGATCTAACACCGCTCAAAAGATCACATTTTTGAGAACTTTCGAATGGCGGTGGTTAGATTATTGGCCAAGACCGCTGGTGTAAGTTATACCCATAAACCTCATAAAATCACTCATTTTCATGTATTTTAGGGCCTAACTTACACCAGCGGTCTTGGCCAATAATCTAACCACCGCCATTCGAAAGCTCTCAAAAATGTGATCTTTTGAGCGGTGTTAGATCAAATCGATTGTGGCGTGGTTGCCTTTTTTTGATATTCAATATTTCCAAGTGCCCTATCTCTTCGAGATTTTAAATTAAGAATTGTAACCCAGGTAGATAGTTCTAAGGATTATTTGAACAAAAGTTGTTTCTAATGTTTTTTTCAAAAAAATCAATAGATTTTGAGATAAATGCCCTAAAATACATGAAAATGAGTGATTTTATGAGGTTTATGGGGTATAACTTACACCAACGGTCTTGGCCAATAATCTAACCACCGCCATTCGAAAGCTCGCGAAAAATGTGATCTTTTGAGCGGTGTTAGATCAAAATCGATTGTGGCGTGGTCGCCTTTTTTGATATTCAATATTTCCAAGTGCCCTATCTCTTCGAGTTTTTAAAATTAAGAATTGTAACCCAGGTAGATGAGTTCTAAAGATTATTTTGAACAAAAGTTGTTTTTAATGTTTTTTCAAAAAAGTCAATAGATTTTGAGATAAATGGCTTTGAAAATAGAAATTTTTCTAAAAAGTTGAAAAATTTCCATTTTTTATGGTGGAATAAACCTAAAAATTTTTTTCTATCTTCTGAAAGATATTTCCAGTCTGTTTTCAAATTTTGGAGCGATTTAAAATTTTCATCGTTCCACTTGACGTGAAATAGCCCATATACACGAAGTTGAGGGAGACAGAAGATCCAAATGTAAACACTTTCGTCGCGTCAAAACCCTATTAGGAAGTAATATATTTATATATGGGATTCAGTCAGTGGTACGATGAAATTTAAATCGCCAAAATTTGAGAACAGCTGAAATATCTTCCAGAGATAGAAAAAAAATTAGGTTTAAAATAATTTGCCTAGAGTATTCGACCATGAAAATGGAAATTTTTCATTTTTTAGAAAAATTGCTATTTTTAAGCGATTATCTCAAATCATTGATTTTTTAAAAAACTACAAACACTTGTTTAAAATAACTTGACTTATTACCTGGTACAATTCTTAATTTTAAATCCGAAGAGATAGGACACACGGAAATATTGATTATCAAAGAAAGGCAACCACGTCACAATCGATTTTGATCTATCACCGCTCAAAAGATCGCATTTTTCGAGAGCTTTTGAATGGCTTGGGTTAGATTATTGGCCAAGACCGCTGGTGTAAGTTATGTCCTAAAATACGTGAAAATTAGTGATTTTATGAGGTTTATGATCTAGGATAACCAAAATAAAGTACGCCGGTAATCAATGATTAAACTTGTACTCGGTTATTGATTACACACGAGCTTTATTTATTAAAAAGAAATATGAACTTAGATTAACAAAGAATAACAAGGAGGAACAATCAAATCTCAAAGGTTAAATCTTAAAGATATATAGCCGTAAAGAGAGAGTCTTTACGGCTTCGGCGGCTCGCGAGTGGTGCACCACGTGCCTTTCTTCTTCTCGTCGATGCGCTTGGTTTCGCTAGTTTCCCCCTCTCTGTCGGGCTCTCGCGCGCGGCAACTTCATCGTGCTCGCAGGTTCCTAGGGAGTTGTCGAAGCCGTGTACTGGACACCAGCATGCTCACTCCACAAATTCACACACACTTCGCCGCGTGAACTCCAGAACCCGGACAAAAATACGTTTTCACTATTTCACTCTTGCCACGACTTGGCAAGGAAGGCGTTACCGGCGACGTGTCTATCTGCGATGACTCGCATGAAGTCTCTATCTACTCTCCTCAGCAAGCTTGCGCATCGGACCATTATTAGTCCTTAAGCGGCTTGCGCGCGAGCTTTCCCGATCACCCACGAGCTTTACCGATCGTCACTCGCGCTCGTTATAAGGTATAGCTTAATGAAGGATTGAAGCTATAACGTCTTTCGAGGTGCCGGAGGCCGGAGCTTCGAATGAGGTTATAACTTCAATCCTTCATTAATATTATAAGGTCAAAGTGTGCTTTTTTCCCGTGAGGGGTATTTAGGTATTTGGGTTATTGGTTTTTTATGCATTATTCTGTCAATTAATATTCTCCCCCTTATATCTGAGTCGTTACATATGTTTTATAACCTCAAAACACCAAGATAACACGTAGTGTCACCATAAGTACCGATACTGGTGTTTATATATATATATATATATATATATATATATATATATATATATATATATATATATATATATATGGGTGGTTCTCTGTGACATCGAAGATGAAAAAAATAAATATTGCTATAACTGTGGGAATATGTTTTAGAGGTATCCAGTAGTTCTCCTGAATTTTTTCAGATTTTTTCTGGGCCATTATTTTAAGTTACAGAGAGTCAAAGTTGACAATTTAGCACTTTTTTGCATTATATGCCCATTTTCATGAATTTTTAGCTCCCAGGGGATGCATTTTTCACTAAAAACATAAGTATGACTTTTTTTGTAAAATTTTCCGAACTTTTCATTAAAAATACTTTTAAGGACATAAATGTATGCTGTCACACTCTTGTAAGCCATTTAAACCTTAAATAGTGAAAATCAGCAATTCTGCTCCGGACTCTGGTAACCTAATACTGTCTAAAAGATGTCTTTTTATAGTCAGAAACTGCCTAAAAATTTCCAGAGTGGGTCTAAATCATTAAGATCACTTATGGTAAAAATATCCGGGAAAAGTGCCCGAAATATTAATAGAAATGTATATTTGTTGCCTTATAACGATGAATCTAGTAGCATGATCATTGCAAAAAAATTTATGCACTTACCTTGGAATGGTAGAAAAGTATCTCCACTTGTTTCAGTATCCATCTTGTCCCCTGTAAGCTGCTAAAAATACATATATTATTATAAAATTATAAAAAATTATTTTTTAAACATTTATAATGCTGGATTTTTAGTTTTGCATCCCTTACAAGAATTATAATACTAATCTGAAGGATTACTATTAAAGTATCAACATTATTATTATTATTATTCAGCAATACATTGTTTAGATTTCACAAACTTGTCACTGTCACGTTATCATATTATTCATTATAATTATATATCCGATTTATTTATATATCTTTTGTATTAAATACGTATATTCAGTTATTGTTATAATGATGTTGATACTTTAATAGTAATCCTTCAGATTAGTATTATAATTCTTGTAAGGGATGTAAAACTAAAAATTCCGCATTATAAATGTTTAAAAATTAATTTTTTACATTTGTATAATAATATTTGTATTTTTAGCAGCTTACAGGGGATAAGATGGATACTGAAACAAGTGGAGATACTTTTCTACCACTCCAAGGTAAGTACACAAATTTTTTTGCAATGATCATGCTGATAGATTCATCGTTATAAGGCAACAAATATACATTTTTATTAATATTTCGGGCACTTTTTCCGGATATTTTGACCATAAGTGATCTTAATGATTTAGACCCACTCTGGAAATTTTTAGGCAGTTTCTGACTATAAAAAGACATCTTTTAGACAGTATTAGGTTACCAGAGTCCGGAGCAGAATTGCTGATTTTCACTATTTAAGGTTTAAATGGCTTACAGGAGTGTGACAGCGTACATTTATGTCTTTAAAAGTATTTTTAATGAAAAGTTCGGAAAATTTTACAAAAAAAGTCATACTTATGTTTTTAGTGAAAAATGCATCCCCTGGGAGCTAAAAATTCATGAAAATGGGCATATAATGCAAAAAAGTGCTAAAATGTCAACTTTGACTCTCTGTAACTTAAAATAATGGCCCAGAAAAAATCTGAAAAAATTCAGGAGAACTACTGGATACCTCTAAAACATATTCCCACAGTTATAGCAATATTTATTTTTTTCATCTTCGATGTCACAGAGAACCACCCATATATATATATATAATTATCTTTTTTGCTTTTCTTTGGATTTTCTAAAAAGTTTTCTTTCAAAAATATGGTTAATTACATTTTAGATTATAATTTTTTTCTGGAAAAAATACATGAACATTTGAAATTTTTACACCATAATGTTATTATGATGTTCTATTTCCATGATTTTTTTTCAATATATATGATGTACTAGTAAGTGATATTCACGCACCATTATCGAATTCGGTAGGTAAACACAAGCGCTATATATAGATATACAGGGTGATCCAGGAACATAGGTAACATATATATATATATATATTCCGATTCAGAAAATTAATTCGAGTATAACCCCGTCGGAATTTTTAAAAAATATTAATTAGGCGAGGCGTAATTAATTTTTGAAATGGGGCAATCAGAGGCCGGATTAGGGAAGAAAAGTGAGCGGCGTTGCCGTGCGAGACTAATGCAACAGGTCAACGAGCGAAGCGGCCGAGGCGCCTGAATATAGCTAATGCGTATAGCAGAAGCGAAGATCGCGGAAGCGAATGAATCGCAAAATATATTTTACGAGATTGAGTGTATGAATAAAATGTACAATCAAGGAAATGATTTTTATTTAAGTTTGAATTAGACCGCAGACTAATAAATTCATTACTACTATTATTAATTTACTTACTAAATCTATGATATGCGTGCGTTATAAATATGAGATTATTACAGTTTTTAATCTCATCGAATTTACATTAATTTATTGAAACCTTTATGACGAATTTTAAGGCAATAAAATTTTGAATTGAATTAAGTTTTGTTTAAAACTACGTTTTTAGCAATTATTTTCAGAAACTATTTCCAGTAAATAGTTATAACAAATATACGTAAGTGAAAAATAGTATCAAACGAGTAATCCTTAGCTTTTATAAGCCACAAAAATTCACTCATAAATGTGCGAATTTATTTTTTAGCAAAGATTATTTTTATAATTAAAATTTACTATTATGCTATTGCAGTAATCGTTATTGTTAAGAATGTAATACAATTTTATAATGTAATGAAAACGATTCAATATATATATATATATATATATATATATATATATATATATATATATATATATATATATATATATATATAATCATCATACAAACCAAATGAATCCGCACTTGATTGGGAGATGCTTAATAAATATTAAAAATAATATAATTAGTGAAAAATAAGAAGAATCTTTTATATTTGATTCATACAAACCAATTCTCCTGTGTAATATTCTCACTTACCTAAATGTAATATGGTACTTAATGCTGCATGCTTTTAAAAATACCTTAGTAGAAACCTATTGTAGAATAATTTACATTTTTATGTATAAAATAATTCTGCATCAATGCATGGACAAAATAGTTTGTTTTAAAAGTATAACATATGATATTTTTAATACATAACGTTATTTTAATTCGATATCAGCTGCTTAATTTTTTTTGCCAATATATACTATAAAAATAAATAAAAATATTTAAAAATTATATTTTAATCTAGATGCAGACGAAACAGATCAGTCGGAAGAAATGGTAGAGAGGTACGCAATGCGACACATTACAGGCTAAAAAATTTGTAATTTATAAGATTAAATAAAAAAATTCTTTAATTTTTTGTGTTTTTTTTTGTTATCATTTCGACTCTGTTATATTTATCTCCTGGTAACTCCTCCATAAAATCCTTGGTATTTTCACAATCTTCCAAAATATGTTTAAGTGTGCCTAAATCTTTATTACATAACTTACAAATCCTATCCTCCATTTTTCTCCAGTATTTATTCGTTACATGCATGTTTCCACACCATTATATAAATATATAAATATATTTACGTATATATGACTCATTCCATGTAAACGTAGCTTAACGCAATCATTATTTTCAACACGTTAATAATTTCATAATTTCTTTATGATTTATTTACTTAGCTACTGCATAATTACATAATATATAAAATTAGTATTTAAATCAAGGTACATCTAGTAACATGAATTTTCTCTCATGCGATTTTATGATATAAACACAGACAAAAGAAATTTGCTTAACAAGCGCACAAATTTGAATTTAGTGCGTAAATTTAGTCAAGTTGGAAAGCCTTCTTGTCGCGACAGACCCCCTCCCAAACTCGCGAGAACAGACCTTTCTAGCGGCCCTGGCACAATGACACCCTGGCGCGCTGACACTGACTCAAATAATATTGTAAACATTGTACGATATTGATATTAGAAGGTATATTTTTTATTTTTTTAATTTACGTTCCCGGTTTACATTATATTCTGAGATGTACTAATCGAAATTAATAAATTTTATACAGTCTGAAGAGGGTAGCATTATCTACCGAAACGTTACGAAAAAAGAAAAATGTATTAAAATTTCTTTTTTACCTTTACCTCTGACTTGGGAAGATCGATAAATTCTATTCAACCGATATTAAAAAATACCAAGTGATAAAATCAAAATTTCAACATGAATATAATTAAATTATTTGTGATGGTGTCATCATCAAGGGGTATTTAAAAAGGAATGGAAAATATTAATACATATTATTAAAAGTATATTATAAATGGTGATAAACTTACCTGGTTCGGAGGTTATTCAGGAACGGTAGTTGGCATATCGTCGAGGAGTTGCTGGTCGGCTGCTCCGGGGCAGGGTTGCAAATATTAAATTACTTTTCTAATTCAATACCTACATTAATTAGTAATTACTTTTATACTGAGTAATTAAACTTTTTTTTAATTCTTAATTACTTTTATAATGAGTAATTAAACTTTTTTTTAATTAATAATTACTTTTGTACTGGGTAATTAAATTTTTTTTTAATTCTTAGTTACTTATAACTGAGTAATTAAACTTTATTTTAATTATTAATTACTTTTCTACCGAGTAATTAAACTTTTTTTAATTAATAATTACTTTTACACTGAGTAAGGATTACCCATCAGTTTTTGAGTTATTCTTAAAATTTAATACTGCTTTGCCATCATCCGCTCCAGTAGAGAAGCTTTTTTCGATTGCCACGCTTCTGGACAGTTCATTTCAAATGTAATTATTAATTTAAATAAGGTTTAATTACTCAGTCCTAAAGTATTTATTAATTAAAAACTAGTTTAATTACTCAGTCAAAAAGTAATTATTAATTAAAAAAAGTTTAATTACTCAGTCCCAAAGTAATTATTAATTAAAAAAAAGCTTAATTACTAAATACAAAAGTAATTAATAATTAAAATAAAGTTTAATTACTCAGTACATAAAGTAATTAAGAATTAAAATAAAGTTTAATTACTGAGTACATAAGTAATTAAGAATTAAAATAAAGTTTAATTACTCAGTACAAAAGTAATTAATAATTAAAATAACGTTTAATTACTCAGTCCCAAAGTAATTATTAATTAAAAAAAAATTTAATTATTAAGTACTAAAGTAATTAATAATTAAAATAAAGTTTAATTACTTAGTACATAAGTAATTAAGAATTAAAATAAAGTTTAATTACTTAGTACATAAGTAATTAAGAATTAAAATAAAGTTTAATTACTCAGTACAAAAGTAATTTCGAATTAATATGAAGTTTAATTATTAAGCCAAAAAGTAATTACTAATTAAATTTTCTCGTAATTACAATTTTTGCAACCCTGCTCCGGGGTTCTCTGCTGCGGGCAGCGGGGTTCCCAGGGTGGTTGGCTACTCCGAGACACCAGCATCTGAAGTATAGAGAACAAAATATAAAAGTTGTGTTTTAAATAAGTAAGGAATGGGAAAAATAACAAGTAAACTTAGAAATTAATTATATGGGGAATGGAAATTAAAACGAGGTAACGAAGGAATTCGGTGGAATATTGTATTAATAATTACTTTTGTACTGGGTAATTAAATTTTTTTTTAATTCTTAGTTACTTATAACTGAGTAATTAAACTTTATTTTAATTATTAATTACTTTTCTACCGAGTAATTAAACTTTTTTTAATTAATAATTACTTTTGTACTGGGTAATTAAATTTTTTTTTAATTCTTAATTACTTTTATAATGAGTAATTAAACTTTATTTTAATTATTAATTACTTTTCTACCGAGTAATTAAACTTTTTTTAATTAATAATTACTTTTGTACTGGGTAATTAAATTTTTTTTTAATTCTTAGTTACTTATAACTGAGTAATTAAACTTTATTTTAATTATTAATTACTTTTCTACCGAGTAATTAAACTTTTTTTAATTAATAATTACTTTTGTACTGGGTAATTAAATTTTTTTTTAATTCTTAGTTACTTATAACTGAGTAATTAAACTTTATTTTAATTATTAATTACTTTTCTACCGAGTAATTAAACTTTATTTTAATTATTAATTACTTTTCTACCGAGTAATTAAACTTTATTTTAATTATTAATTACTTTTCTACCGAGTAATTAAACTTTTTTTAATTAATAATTACTTTTGTACTGGGTAATTAAATTTTTTTTTAATTCTTAATTACTTTTATAATGAGTAATTAAACTTTATTTTAATTATTAATTACTTTTCTACCGAGTAATTAAACTTTATTTTAATTATTAATTACTTTTCTACCGAGTAATTAAACTTTATTTTAATTATTAATTACTTTTCTACCGAGTAATTAAACTTTATTTTAATTATTAATTACTTTTCTACCGAGTAATTAAACTTTTTTTAATTAATAATTACTTTTGTACTGGGTAATTAAATTTTTTTTTAATTCTTAATTACTTTTATAATGAGTAATTAAACTTTTTTTAATTAATAATTACTTTTGTACTGGGTAATTAAATTTTTTTTTAATTCTTAGTTACTTATAACTGAGTAATTAAACTTTATTTTAATTATTAATTACTTTTCTACCGAGTAATTAAACTTTTTTTAATTAATAATTACTTTTACACTGAGTAAGGATTACCCATCAGTTTTTGAGTTATTCTTAAAATTTAATACTGCTTTGCCATCATCCGCTCCAGTAGAGAAGCTTTTTCGATTGCCACGCTTCTGGACAGTTCATTTCAAATGTAATTATTAATTTAAATAAGGTTTAATTACTCAGTCCTAAAGTATTTATTAATTAAAAACTAGTTTAATTACTCAGTCAAAAAGTAATTATTAATTAAAAAAAGTTTAATTACTCAGTCCCAAAGTAATTATTAATTAAAAAAAAGCTTAATTACTAAATACAAAAGTAATTAATAATTAAAATAAAGTTTAATTACTCAGTACATAAAGTAATTAAGAATTAAAATAAAGTTTAATTACTGAGTACATAAGTAATTAAGAATTAAAATAAAGTTTAATTACTCAGTACAAAAGTAATTAATAATTAAAATAACGTTTAATTACTCAGTCCCAAAGTAATTATTAATTAAAAAAAAATTTAATTATTAAGTACTAAAGTAATTAATAATTAAAATAAAGTTTAATTACTTAGTACATAAGTAATTAAGAATTAAAATAAAGTTTAATTACTTAGTACATAAGTAATTAAGAATTAAAATAAAGTTTAATTACTCAGTACAAAAGTAATTTCGAATTAATATGAAGTTTAATTATTAAGCCAAAAAGTAATTACTAATTAAATTTTCTCGTAATTACAATTTTTGCAACCCTGCTCCGGGGTTCTCTGCTGCGGGCAGCGGGGTTCCCAGGGTGGTTGGCTACTCCGAGACACCAGCATCTGAAGTATAGAGAACAAAATATAAAAGTTGTGTTTTAAATAAGTAAGGAATGGGAAAAATAACAAGTAAACTTAGAAATTAATTATATGGGGAATGGAAATTAAAACGAGGTAACGAAGGAATTCGGTGGAATATTGTATCAATACTTACCTATTCTGTGAGTTTTGCATCATTGTTTATTGCAAGCATGCAATAAACAATGATGTAAACATTACCATAATTGTTGCGGGTAGTCCCTCGTGGAGCGTTGGTGGGGGAAACCGTTGTCAGTCTTCGCGCACGGCGTATACCCGCGAATATACGTACGCGCAGACACACTACACACGCGCACAATACCCGCGGAACATTTATTGTCGTCCCCGCCGGGGGGGATCGCGCGCACGCGGCAAACCGGTCGCGAAGCACGTTATTTACGTGCCGGTTCGAACTTAGTTGCGGCCATCTTAACTACGCGCATAGTAACTAGTAGGTCCACGCTTTTATCGACGTAGGGATTTGTGTATCGATACATAGGGAGTTTCGGAAACGTGTAGTGGGGATCGATCGGGTATATAGATTATACGTGTATGATAGGTAAAAGCAAATAAGAGATTCAAATATCGCGCTAATGAGATTTTGGTGACATTACTAAATACTCCATAGTAAGGATGGTGGGTCGTGTATGGAATTACTGTATAAAATGGTATTATGACAGTAATTATGTAATACACGTATATTTACTGTAATAGTTGGGACAATGATAACTTATGCAAATGATTTGTCATTTTTGAGATTAGTAAGGACTATACGCTAGCAAGGGGGGCACCTGTGACATGTAGTTACATGGAGATAAGTCAAATAATGACTTATCTCCCGCAGGTGACACGAGAGAGATAGGAAAACGGGACAACAAGTGGGAAAATCTTTAATCCATAATATTTGTTTCTATACTGTGTGGCAAGGCAAGTGTGCCTGTCATGGTGCAAAGCGAGCACACACACATTCCTATCCACCTAAACCGTATACTAAATAAGCCTAGCACCGAGCACACATATCCCTAGCTACCTATATCAGAAGATAACCCCCTAAAGCCGAACAAGCTACACCCTGGAACAGAAGCGGAGCCAGCACACACAGAAGTCGAGGAAACCAGCAGCCACCAAGAGGCTACATGCAGGGCGAACAGCACTCGGAGAGCCTGGAGACATCAGCTGAGTACGAAGGCAGCATAAGAGCATGGACAGGGCATCGAGGTCCAAAGTATAAGGAAGACGGCTGCTGCAGCTGCAGCAATCAAAACAGCATATCCATAGAGCCTCAATCCTGAAGGAGCCATCCAGCAGCAACAGACTCGTACAGGGAGATCAACCTGTAAAGCATAATAATAAGTATGTTTTCAAGACTAAGGAGCAGATAGGAGTACACAAGACTGTGTACAGGAGTAGAGGTGTATAGGAGCCAGGGTTAGAGGTTATGTGAGCATAAACATTGCTCATATATACTAACTAAATAACAAGGCACCTGTCAAGTTACTCCTTACCGTATAATAACAGCCGCGCAGTAGACCCGAGGAACAACCTCCGGAGCCGACGTCGGGAAGAGACGTCTCAGCAGCAAAGAAGCCACGAAGTAGAGAGACGGAGATAGCGACACGTACATGCATCCGCCGAGCAGTCACGACTCGTTAACCACGGCAGTAAGGTTCGTCGTCCATCTGGAAACAAACTCATGGATCGATTAGCCGATAAATAATAAGGAACGAGATTATAATTACCAAATAGCAGCCTCGTCGTCGCCAGTCGTCGTCGTCGTCGTCGTCTCACTCGAACAGCCTAGCAGAACGCCAACCACAACACCAAGCCGCTCTCGCTGTAAGGCCGCGCTCGCACTGCGCGGTGACGGTCGCGACGCATGCGCGCGGCGCTCTCGCAGGACGAAGGCAGAGAGCTCGGGAACTCGGCCGTGAGCAGACGCAACGAGGCGATATTGAGCGACATTTTCGACCGTTTCACGTACGATATTAAGAGTCCGGAGAGTGTGCACCGGGTGCAACCGAGAGAGCGAGATTGTAGTATAAGGTTGGTGCAAAGTGCTATCCATACCCGTGTTCCTCTCCTCGTAAGGTGTGTGTGCCGCTATTTTTCCCTTTTTGCGCGTATTCGCCCACGTGACCGGCGTCGCCATTTTCGTCGATCGAGCGGATATTCGATCGGGTAATAGCTATATCGCCGTGCGTGGAATTATACTGAGCCAAACTACGAGCCCTATCAACTTTATAATTAAGTAAGCGTAATTATTACTAGCTAGCAGCCGTTCATATATAGCCGCGAACACGACTGGCAACCGTGTACTTAATTTATATCGGTTAATAAATTCTCTGTTATTTTATAATTGATATCACTTTCATCACCCGCACCCTGATCCCCAGTGCGGTGTGACAACTGTTAGCCATTTTTTTTCTGTATTGTGTCAGTGGTCGATTGTCAATTTTTATTAGATCTGGAACAAATAACGTAACTTTCTAAATTAAAGGCAATTTTATTTTCATGCAATTATTAATTAATTACCCCCCCTTTTTTATTATTGTTTTCTTAATCTAATTCCACAGATTGTTTTGGGAACATTGACGAGGGTAAATGTTGACTGTCAGGGGTTAGATTTTGGGAATTAGAGTTATCTAAAGTTGATTTTAACGATTCTTTCTTATAAGTTTTTTGACTTTGTTGGTTATATTGGATAATTTTAACTTTCTTGGTTGATTTCTTTTTATGATAGATCCAAAAGATTACCAAACCGGTAATTATGAGTATATCAACTGAAAGAGTTCCATACGATAAATGATTGTAAAAACCTTGGTTTCTTTTGTGTTCTCCTATTTGATCTAATCGAGCGGCTATAATAATTAATTTTTCTTCTTTATATTTCCACACTGGATGCTCAACGCTCAATTCTTATGTTAAATCGATCAATTGATTCTGGTGGTTTAGCATTCGGCCGCTTCTTATTCCTCGACTTATCTGCTAATTCAGGCAGCATCAAGTTTTCTTCTGCGGGAGGCGGCCGATATAGTTTTTCTCGCTCGAGTGTTTGCTCGGCGTCCAACGCCAATTGCAAGAAACTCTCAATCGACCGAGCTTCAACTCTCTTAAATAGCCGTTGGAGTTGAGGTAGCATATAGCGTATAGATGATCTAACTGGCACTAGGACTAGGTGGCGTTAAACTACTAAATTATTGGACCATTGTGTTGAAGACTGTGATCTTTTCCCTTTTTAAACAAACAACCTACGCTCACCAATTTGAAACTTGCTTGTAAACAAAAATAAAAAATTTTATAATTTTGACAACTATTTAACAAAATAAATTAAATTTCACTTTCAATTTAAACTTGTTATATGCGTTTCAGTCTAATTTATTTTAAAATATTGTACCCGATTTTCAACGAAACCAAAAAAAAAATTTTGTACAATAAATAAATCAAACGAAATAATAAACAATTAAAAAAAAATTTTCAATCCGATAAAATGAGGAAGAAAACGGATTATCCTCGGCTCTCGGTCACCAGCGCACGCAAATATACTTAAAATTAAATAAATTCATCAACAAATTAATAAATAAATTAATAAATGATCAACAAATAAATTAATAAATAAATATATTCCAACCTAACTATATAGAATATCTAACGCAGTGACCTCTTACAATCGCGTGTTAAATAAAAAAAATTAAATACAATTTTTATTATGACGCGAGAGCCGATACGCGTAGTCAAAATTATAATTTAAGCAAATTTAAAAAATCACACCCTTGCACAGGTATTAACAATTTTTATTAAGTCGTAAAAATTACATTCGCTTATTTTCCGACTAACCTATACAGAATCAGGGACACGTGTTATTAAATCGCGGACCTCAAACCATTCTATCTCATATAAATAAATAAATCTGAAATTATTGTAAATTACGTGTGTCAACAATTATCAAAAAGAAATTTTATTTCTGTCGATTTAGGAATTCTTCCAGATAAAAACAAAAAAAAACGAAGAAATTCCGATAAAATTATCTAAATTATTGTCAAACACAATAATTTATTAATTGAAATTAATTGCAATTCAATTAATTCAATTGTCGACGATAATCAATACATTAATCAACGTAACTAACGTATTAATCACTAAACACACGTAAAACAACCGAGCATATGTTTAAATAATTCAATTCCGGTCCGTTCCTATTCCCTTATTGTGCGCCATGTACGCGCAATCAACTATCCTAACGTCTAGGGACTTTTTGCTTCACTTAGTTAGGCGCCATGTAACGGGGTGCTTCCTCGGGGAAAAATCATCGAGTTGCCCGTCTTACATACACGTAGTTCGTGGTGAACAAACCTGTCTAGTATCGCCTACTAGATATCACGTACTCGATGACTAAACAAAATATGCAACTATATATATGATGTTTACAAAATATTTCCCGCGCAGCGGCTGCGGTTACCTGTTCGCGCACTTGCCGTTAAAGTTGTTTGGAAATCGAATTTCGATTTCCAACAACGACAGGTAAAACAATGATAATCTTTCCTGAAATGGACCGCGGAAAGAAAATTAAATGTGAGTTCGCGAGAGTCCGTATATTTATATACGACTCTTAGGATGACGGAGGAACAAATATATGCGTCGGTTCGGAATCTACAAATCAACACGATTCGAAATAGATTAATTATTAACAGATTTATTAAATAAAGTATAATAACTAATAAATACAACAACAATTATGATTTGAGGTCGTTATACGCACGAAGGTTGAGTCGTAAACGTCGGCTCAACGCGAGAGGGGAAAGGGGTACTCGAACTAACTCTCTTAAAAACTAAACGAACGATTGTGTCAAACAAATTAATTAATATGCGATAATTATTGCTCGCGCGAGAAGTGGTACCACTTACTTTTACTTTCTTGTACGAATCGCAAAGAAACCCACAGGAAGAATCAGCTAACTTCTTCTCTCTCTCTCTCGCTCTCTCTTTATCGTTTTAATTCCTCGACCACCGATCAATCTGCGTCGTGTGTATATTAAAAATAACACAGGTAACACGGAAAAACACGTGGAGGAAAAAACTGTCTCAAACGTGATATATCTCGTCACACGTGTCGTCGCGATAACTCTCTTGTACCCGTCATTATGCGCGCGCAAACGCTCTCTCCCGAATTGCCGATTTTCGTTGCGCGGGTATCAGCCGTTCGAGTCGTTGACTATACCTATATCTATATATAGCGCTCGTGTTTACCTACCTAATTCGTATAATGGTGAGTGAATATCACTTACCATTACAGTATAAACTAAATTTTAAAAGAAAGCTCAGGTCGAGTAGATACGTTTTGAAAAAAAGGAAGCTCAAATATTTTAATATGGTCAAAAGTTATGGGAGAAATAAGAATTAGCCAAAATTTTATCGAAAATTTAAAAATACAATTTAATGATTTTTTAGCCCAAAATTTCGTCTAATTTTTATTTTTCCCATAACTTTCGACCATATTAAAATATTTGAGCTTCCTTTTTTTTCAAAACGTATCTACTCGACCTCAGCTTTCTTTTAAAATTTAGTTTATACGTACATCATAAGCGTTCAAACTCAACGGTTTTTTCGGCGAGATTTTTCATTAAAACTCCGGCTTTCTGCATGATTTTATAGTAGAAATTATATCCTAGAGTTTGGTAAGGATCCGTTTTCCATAGGGTGTGACCTCTTCTTGTAAGTAAATATTATTGTTTATGGTTAGAAAAAATTTGAAGCATTCTTTGAGTGGTCTCAAAAAATTATACCTAAGAATTGTTTAGAAATAAAAAATAGTCTTTTTTTGAGAACGAGTCCTCATATATTGAGTCTCATTCAAAATAGTATTTGCTTTTCTAAATGTGCTTTAATTCGCTTAATGAATTAATTTTAATGTTTTAATTTAAATTCTTTTTATAGATTGCATATATATTATGGAAAAAAAGAAATAAATTATTTATAATTATTTAATGTTATAAAATTTATTTTTAATTGTTACTTTTATAATTTTCCTTTTACTTTATGAGTTTATTTATACCATTTTTTTTATTTATCAATTTAAACCAGCATTAGTAGCACACACTTGTTTAATTTATTATTTGAAACAATATTAAATAATAAGGTATTTGTGTATATTTTATTATATATAAGGAAGTAGAAAAAAATTGTTTAATATTTCTTTATTTATTATTAATAGGTGCATTAATTCTACATTATATTTAATGTATTGATCATACAAAGGTAACAGAATAAATATTTTTCTTTTGAAAAATTAAACGCAGATTTATATTATTTGAAACAATATTAAGTTACATCCGGTCGAAATTTTCTCACGACGAGAATAATGAATGCGCTCATTCATCAGAAAATACAACACGGTTTAGAAGTTTAAATTTTCTTTTCCTTGTTTCGAAATGACTGACTATATAGTTACTTAATTATTGATTACACGTACAATTAACAAACTTATTTTCAACTCGAGTAATTATTTATTTCTGGGTTTATCTTTTACTTGGAAAATATGTATGTATATCTACGTGTATATAATGAGACCGAACCGATTTTCCCTTTGCCCTATCGTAAACTGGGATTATAAAGGATTGTACCCAGGTACCGATTTCCTTTTATTTTATTTCAAAACGGTCTACACGTAAAGTAGTAGTAGTAGTAGTTATAACTTTTATTAAATGTATTTTAAAATTTTGTTTAATATAGTTTCGACGAAATGTAACGAGATTATTTATAAAATTTAACAAATATAATTTATCATTTCGTATGTATTTAGTTTGTATGTTTGGATTGATTCATTTAATTCACGTTTATTACTTTATTAGTTGTATCGGGGTACGGATTGAATATAAGGAGTAAAAAAATCAACGAAGGCATCGGGGCGCGAACCCACGATCCCGGGAGCGCGAGGCAGAAGCCTCACCACTGCGCTACCATTCGCAATTATCCCGGCTAGTCGACTTGGTCCTATCGACGAACGTCGCCGATAATCCAGGGACCTACCTACGCCGACACTCGAAATCCGTACCCGTTATATAGTGTACATTTAATTATTAAATTTTTTTATTATCGTAATATTAATTAATTGTTAATCTTGTTTATATTAATGAATATAAAAAAAATATAAGAACGAAGATACAATAAAAAAAACTCTTGATTTTCTTATCCTTCAAAAGAATTTTAGATTATTATTTATTTATTTATTTATTCCTTTTTTCTGAAAATTTGGTTCCGTGGAAGCTAAAGTCGATTTTATTTTGTACGCGACACTCCCTAATTTTTCACTCTCGTTTTCACTTATGCGATGACCCGTACACTATCTAATTTTTTTTATAAATAAAGAAAAAGAAGGATAAGGTCGGTCCTGTAAAACGATGAGATATAAAAAAAAGAAATTTTGGTACAACGCTAGTTGTACTCTTTAGTAACCATAAAAAAGACACACACACATGTATGTATAAAATTCTTTTAATTCGTTGATTTTCATGTTATTTTATCTTCTTGAAAATAAATGTTATTACAATCACCCTTTATAATAATTTTTTTATACTTTTGTTTTATCTAATTCTTTACCATGTAATGATTTTATTTATTAATCAATTCAATTAAATTGATCTTCTACATTTCATTTATTTTGCAAATTTATTTATAAATATCTTTATTAATATGGGTACATATTTTCCTCAAATTTATTAAATAGATATTTTATTATTTTATTCATCAATCTATTTCATTTACATAAAAAAATTAAGCTTATTTTTCTATTCTCATTATTTATTTCGACTAATATTTATCAAAATTAAAACAATTATAAATCAGTAATAAATTTGCGACAGTATAAATCAATAATAAATTCTGAATTTTCACTTGTTTACTTATTACTGGGAAACAATTTTAAAAAATATATATACGTTTGAAACATAAAATATATATTTATAATAGAGTGTACAAGCAACGAGTCGTATCCCTGTTTGGGCGCCAAGTTTTTTTAAGTTTTATAGTATATTTAATTTTTCTTTAATTAATAACTATTAAAAAAAATCGATATTACAGATCTTTTTTGCTCCTACAATAAAAATAACTCAAATTAATAGTTTGAGGAAAAAATTGCGGAGAGTGAGGTACCTGACTCGGTTATACACTCAATTATTCTTTTGTTATTATAAACTAACTTTCCGTTTATTTTATTATTGTTTTTTTTAAATCGACTTACCTTTTTTTCTCCGACAGGTAGGTAGATGTAGGAATATTGAAATGACTAACGCGATTAGTTATAGTTATAAACTAGTACAAGATATATTTTTGTTTATTTATTACAAACTTAGTATCTCTTTAATACACAATTAATAAATTGGTTTACCGGTCAAAATACAGAAATACAAAAAAAAGAGCTGACTATCTATTGGAGCGGTCTACTAATTGAATACAAAAAAGGTTGACTATCTAGTGGAGCGGTCAACTATGTACTAAACGTGGTCTGATTAAAAGCAAAGGGAACCAAGGGAAAATGCTTCTCACTCCTTATTACTTCCTCCTTCCTTTGGTCTTAACTATGAATACAGGAGAAGAATTGTTCTCTCCTGCCGAAATGCTGATGTTATGCATTCCTTTTGGCAGTATTATGTCTTGACTTTACTAAGCTTCTATAATACACTTAATTTTATACGACTATATTCTTTTTAATTCACGCTACGTTTTTAATTATTGATTGCCAAATTAATGTAAAAAAAGATATTATTTAACAAAATAATACTTGTAATTTATCAATTTAGAAAACCCATTGCTACTTTGTTCAGTCAAACGAGAGATGTTTAAATAGATTTGTCCCCGGGAAAAACGATTTCAAGCCTTACACACCAACGAATATAGCCTACGCGGCCAGCTAAGTCGACGACTCCGCCTAGGCCTCCAGCTGACAATTTTTCGCGTTTTTGTAGGTGCTAGATTTTTTTTGTCATTTTACGAATTTATCTAAAGTTTATGAATGTGTGGTTTTGCATAAACAATAACCATGTATAATTATTATTTTTATTAAATAAACAATTAATATTATTGGTAATCTATCGCATTTTAAAATGGATTTAAATATTATGTTTTGTGACGTGGTATTCGAGTACCCGATCGAATTAATTAATTTTTATAATTAATAAAGACTGTTGGGCCGCGTTGCCCAATACCGCGCACACAATTAATTATTTTGTTATCGCGAACTGCGGGCTGTCGCCAGGAACACGAGTTCGCTGGAGCGAACGGTGTTGAGGATTCGGGCGATCCTCCTTGCCTCGACACGATATTAAAAATTAATAAATGTCGGCGGGAGCTGGGAAAAATAATAACACTACACACAATTATTAAAATAAAAATAAAAGAAATATTTATTTTCTTTAATTTAACATTTGGCTATCCAGGCCGTGAGCCGCGACAACAATATTTCGCGCGGACGGAAGTCTCGGGAGTCAACCGGATCGAAATCCTCGCCTGCGTTTGACTCTGTCCCGATCTCCGCTATTCGGGTACCGGTGTACCCGAATACACTCCCGAGGTCTCACACTCATACACTCGGGGGAGGGGGGGGGGACGCACGGTAACATAAACAAAACTTACCAAGATGCGCCCCGTGGATGGCTTAGTCGATCCGTGTCCTTTTACCCTCCTGGGCAACGGAGGCCGACGTCGGCTGCGGTGTCGAAAAGGCGGCCCAATGCCGCGGTGAGTGTTTCGCGAACCCCGTCCTTATCACACACCAAGTCACTCACGGCTCCGACGATTTACATTTAAAAGGAGTTTAAATAATGTATTTGCCACGAATAGTTGTGTGACGATTTCCGTCACAAAGCCCCTTCCCCCTAGACTCTAGTTCCCTCGGGAAGGCCGTGTCGAAAGAAAACACAATCTATTCGCGACCGCGCGCTGTCCTCTTCTCTTTTCGATCAGTGGCAGAAAGGGACGCGATCCTCGAGGATACGGACCACCTCCTGTCCTACGTCTCGTGCCACATCAGCGGGGAGATTGGCAGCGGTCTCCAGCAACATGCGACATTCCCTAAGAATGTCCGTCTCGTTGCTGGATTGTGCTGTCGACCCAGCTAAATAAGCCGATACCTCCGAAGATGTTCGGGGTTTAGATCCATTTCCCGACTTTGGTGTCGGCTGACGAGATGACCCAGCCATCCTCGTAGCGTCAACTTCCATCGAGGTGGGCTGTCGCAAGTCGCTAGGCCGAGCCTTCTGCGATTGCTCCCCGCGAGGTTTTGGAACAGACGTCTTGGTCCTACCCTTCCCACTAACTCGTTGGGCAGGGACTGACTGAGCCCCGCACTTAGGGCTGCCTTCACTTGCTCGAACGGCCCCGTGTAATCCAAGCCAAATGCAGCAGCCTGGCGGCGAGTTGCCTCTTCCACACGGCGACCCACCACCACTTCTGCATAGGAAGGTTTGTTGCTGGAAGGCTTCATACACGAGCCCTTCCTAGCACCTTCCTTGCAGGTGGGTGTCTCCACCCGTCGCCTCTTCGACTCTTTCGGACCTGCCCGTGGCGTTGGTCGCTTTGGTGCCTGTGGAGAGACAGGGACCTTAGCGGCCGGTGCAACGGGGTTAGATGGCGCGAAGGGGGAGTAACCCCGTTGTCGGACCCACAAATCATGCGGCTCCGAACATCTGGGGCACTCCCTCACAGTCACCCCTCGGCGCCAGCAATTGTAGCAGGCGTTTTTAGGGGCATCTACCGACCGATCGAATGGTATTACTACCAATCGTCGGAGGACAATTCCCCTAGTGATGACCGGGCCGGATGTGGATGACCCAGTCTTCGCCTGCTTGGGCAAGGACTCGACCCCAACATCGAGTTTGCCCGCTCGTGATGGACATACGACAGGTGTCCCTGCTTCCGAGAACGGCCGAATCGTTTCTCGGGGTGTGGCGGGGACTCCTGATTCGTAGTCGTCCATCGTCAATTGTCTGTTGCCGCTAGATTTCTTCTTGCGGCGTGGGCGATTTGCGGCGAAGGTCTTCTGCTTCTCCCGTTCTGCCTCACGCAGATCCTCAGCATACTCTGCGGGGTAGATGTTGGCGGATGGCCCCGGTACTAATACCGCAGGCACATCCACTTCTATCCGCTCCACTGGGGTTGACTCAACCGACGAAGAGAGGTCCACCGTTGAGGCACGTGGTGTCCCTTCCAGCTCCACTAGCACCTGGTCGATGTCCCGCACCGACTGGGCACATCCAGCGAGCGGGTCATCTACAGGTACCTCGAAGCAGTTGGGAGACACCGGAGTTACCTCGTCAGTTCTCTCCAAAGTTGGTGGGCTTCCCCCCAGCAGTATGAGCTGAGGCGGAGATGGAGTGACGCCGTTTCCTGCTTCGAGGTTTCGGGCGTCCGGCGATATAGCACGACGATTTCTGGCCGCCTCCTTCTCAAACCGGTGGTAACCTTCTTCATCGCGCTCGATCGCTCTTTGTTGGAGCATCTGCTAGACTTGTGACAGACTTGTGAGCAAGTTAAATAATTAATTTAAATTTGGTGCGAGTGTTAAGTGTGTGATTTGCCACAAATTTAACCAGCAAAATTTAATTATTTTGTCCTAAGGACGAAATAAGTTTCGTTTAAGGAAAATCTTTTGGATTTTGATTAAGTGAATTAATTTTGTTGGTACACTAGTCGGTGCTTTTTTACAATTTATTGTAATTAAGCCGACACCAAATTTTTTTTTACTCGTTGGGAGTAATAATTATTTTATTGTGGTGAGCCCAATAAAATATTTCCCAATTGAATATTGGATACTTCCGAAGTATTTGAATCACTAGGGATTTAATCTGAAATCCCGGTTGAGAGTACATCTCCCGACGTAACACGTCGGCTGCTGCTGGTCAAAAAATAATGGCCAGCAGCTATGAAGCCCGAATGGCCCAGCTTATGCGTGAATCACGCATAGCTAGGGATATTTGTCGGGAAACGAAGAAGCTTCCGATTGAGGTAGTGTATGCCCAATTGGAGCATCTGAGTTTAAACGCAAATGGCGAAGTGGCGGAGTGCCGCGAACGCTTTTTGCGACACCGGATTGGATGTGCAGATATTAATCTGGAAATCCCATGGTTCCCAGAGTACGATGAGAATGTAAGGGCAGAGCCTGCACATAAACCTCTAGTATGTCAGGAACTATGGGAAATTATGGGAAAGTGTTGCTAGTAACAGAGCACCCATTCTTGAAGAAAATGGAGCTCAGTCACTAAGTGGTCTGTCCAGAAACTCGCCAATGAGTACTGCACAAAGCCCAGGGTTAGCATCAACAGGTGCTATACCTAGACGGTTTGGTGAGGTACCGGCAGCTAACACGACTACGACTGCTATCCCTCATGTTACTGTTTCGGTGACTGCAACCTCATGCACAACCACTAGGTCGACGGTTACGACCGTGACGACTGCTCACCTACAATATTTATTTAATGAAGAATATTTAAACATGTTGAATAATTCGTACGGGGCTCAAATCTCGGTTAGGGCAAATAAATTTACAAGTGTTTTTCTTCGATAAATATGTATAATTGTATGTAAAATAAATATAAAGGCAAGCAATTACTATGTAATATAAAATAAATACAAATTAATTATAAATAATGAAATCAATGCATAAAAGAATTTGGTGTACATACGAATGAAGATTAATGTGTTTTGCGTTTAAAATGCATGAAATTTTACGTACTTGTAAATGAAATTTAATGTTTGGATAAAAATTAATGTTTTACATTAAAAATGCCTGAATTTGAAAAAAAATTTTTGACTCCAAAATGCATAATATTTCAAGTAAAGAATGTTTATTTCAATTACTATCATTAAAGGTCATGATTGTGAATTGAATATTTTACTACATAAATTATTTTGAATTCATTGAATTCACTGAAATTTCAGTTTTGTACATTCATGTGAAGTACAATAGATAATTGAAAAATAATATATTTTGTAACGTGGTGCGGATTGAGTATAAGGAATAACAAATCATCGAAGGTATCGGGGCGCGAACCCACGATCCCGGGAGTGCGAGGCAGAAGTCTCACCACTGCGCTACCATTCGGAATTATCCCGGCTAGTCGACTTGGTTCTATCGACGATCGTCGCCGATAATCCAGGGACCTACCCCGACCACACTCGAAAATCTGTACCCGTTATAATTTGCATTAAATTTAATGCACAGGTAAAGGAAGTTTATTTCATTTATGAACATATTTAGTACATGGAAAAATTTTCCCTACAAAAAATATGGTGGTAGTCCCTAGGAAAGTTACAGTGATAATTTGTAATTTTTGATTCAATAGGACAGCCTAACAATTATTGTCAAACCGTCATGGTAAAAATTACCATACTGAAACCACAAAATTTACTGTGCTAATTTATTTTTAAAAATATCAGATAAAAATAAAAAAGTAAATATGGATATGTTTATTAAATTTACTTTGTATAAGTTTAAAAATATTGTAACAATATAAGGTTACTGTATATTATCAGAATATTCTATAATTAACACAATAATGAATGTTGATGATTTTGTAGGTTATGGTTGCATTACTCTCATACACACACGTATATGCGTGCGCACGAATAACATTAAAAATATTAAAAGATCAAATGCGCGAAAAACATTAGAGGATCGAAAATTTATGTACAAAATTTTTATATACTGTGACAAGGTGATTTAATACCTATCACAAAAGGCGAAAAGAGATAATAAAAAGGCATTAGCGTAGCCTTTTTCGCCTTAGTAAATCTACCTACCCGGATACCGTACACACACACACATACCTATCGTAACCTACCCAGAACCCTAAATACCATGAACGAACAACCCACATACCTTCCCCGGTTCCATGCAATCCAGCACCAGGACATCCAACGAAGAAGTAGCTAACTGAAAGATCTGCATCGGGTGCAAAACCTCAGGAGTGACAGCAGGTATCCTTGGAAGACCGTTGTCCACTGGAACTTCGAGCAGAGATCCTGTGAAAATAATAATAAATAAGACAAAGCACATTACTAGGGAAAAGGATAACCAGGAAGGAGAGGATAGGACAGCAACATAGGAAGATAAGAAATTGTCAACAGGAGTTGAGAGGTTAGGGGGACACTAACCTTCCCGACTATAAATAGAATAAACAGGTAATAATAAACTCATACGGCTTAACAACTTACCTGTAACAATTCCTCGGGAGCTCCGGGTCAATCCCACGGCAGGCCAGCGTCGGAGGAGATCTACTACGTCTACAATAGTCGATTGAATCGTACTCTTGACAGATCGAAGAGAGACGCAGTCGCAAGAGGACGGCCGATCGCACGGACGAACTCTCGCCTCGTACCGATAGCAGCGCAAGGCGCATGCGCGCGCGAACGAGACGAGCCAAGTACCGACGGAGAATAGAGCTACGTGGACTACGGTCGAGCGTGTGTGGTCGCGGAGTAAATTAATAGATTCACTGGCTGTTATTGCGATCTTTTTTTATCATCTTGGCGTGAGAGCAGAGCGTGACAAGCGAGTAGTAGAATTATCAGTTGGTTGCAGTTTCCGAAAGGTGATATGTGTGCGTATGGTGCACTTTCCTTCTTTTTCCCTTGGTCGCAAATTCCCGGTCCGCCCGCGTGTGTGTGCGCGTATTTCTTCCCGCCATCTTAATGTTTGTGACTCTCTCCCGCGTTTCCCCTCTTTCCCCTGCGCTACGCTAAACGATTGCTTTATAATAATTAATTATTCGTTAGGTTAACAATCGACTCGGTGCCCGAATCCGGTTGTAAATCATTTGTTCTTTTTAATAAATCGCTAGTTTTGTAAGCTCCCCGCGTATTTATTTGTGAAGTCCCGCATCCCCAGTGCGGCGTGACAATTCTTCGAGGTTTGTATATAACAGTGTTTAATTAAATAATATTTACAAACAACCGAATACGCGGCGGTTAGAAAAGTGGTCATCGTGACCTATAGCTCATTCCGCAGTGTTGGTATTATTTGCAGTGAGATCTCTGTAAAAATTGTACGGACAGTATGGTAAAAATTCCTATTGTTCCCCACAAATATTATTGTCTACAAAAATTTCTATGCAGTATTGTAATTTTTCTAGGTATTTTCTGTATAAAAATTGCCCGACTCTTTGTATCTTTTGATTTTACAGGTGCCGTCACTGTAATTTTTATAGGTATACTTTTCTCCGTGTATGTTTTAATGTAAGAACTATATTTTATAGTATATATATTATTTCACATAAAAAATTTCGTGTGATCATGGCAAAATATTTCCTTGCATAATCTTGGCAAAGTCGTGTAAAAATCGTGGCTAATGAGTAGGATTCATGGTTTTGTTAGGTACAGCTTTAAAAGTTATTCATATTTTATTAAATAATTCTTGATTTTCATTGCAAATTTGTGGCACTTAATTTATTTAAAACTATAAAAAATAATATATCTCGGGAGATTTGAACCTCCTATCTTCTACTCCGAAGTGTTTTGCTCTTCCAACTGAGATATTTTACTGCTTATATCAATGTATTAAATTTTGGTTATAAACTGAATGAAATGTGTTACATTTGTTTTTTTATATTTAACGTGAATGTAACACATTGACATAAACAATAAAATAGCTGGACTAGAAAAAATAACACATTGACATAAACATTAAAATAGCCCGACTAGAAAAAAAAAATTAGAAAAAATTCTCTGAATATCTCTGGCAATTATTCGAGCCTTACAAGGCGGCCTGAAAAGGCTTTAATGACACATGTAATGGAGTAATTATCAGGGTCTGTTTCCTGCCGTTTAATTCATTTGTAGAAATAAATAAATCACGTGACTTGTTTAACATAACTACGTATTATAGGAAAGGTTATGTATTTTTTTTATTAAAAGCATTAAATTATTTAACATTTATTAGCTATGTATTTAATATATATATATATTAATTAATAATATTAAATTTACATAATAATTAAATTAAATAACATTAAGTTTGTTATTTTTATCGTATAAAATTTTCGAGAATAAACATTGAGCAATATTAATTTGGTTATTTTTGACATACATTTATATATTACATATTGGTAATCATTATCTCATTCATGTAAGTTTATAATGAATATTTTATTATAAATATCAATAATATTTTACACAACGGTTTACACGATAAGTTGATAATATGTGGACGCGCATAATACTTATATCTCAAACCGAAGTGTAAGCCTCGCATACGTGCATTGCCGTCAACTTCCCTGGATGTTGTATAATACGTCTTCTCGTCAAAAGAGCTGTTCATGGTACCAGGCGTATATGCGAGCACAACCGCCAACAAACCTGGATGCTGTCAACAAATCATTTTCTCGCCTGCAATTCACCGAGATCGTGGACATATAAAAATCCGAGGAATCTGTGCTGGATGATGCTGTGTGAGTGAGGCTGCGTGTGTCAGTATAATTATAGTTAATTTATTTAGTATTAAGACCAAGCGTTTTTATTGTGAATAATAATAATAATTCGATAATATAAAATAATTCGATAGTAAATTGTTACTTTTATAAATTATTTTATCAGCGATAACTATAGACATTGTACAAATAATTATACATACAAATAAAAAGAAAATTTATATTATTGAACTTTACAAGCTTTAAAAGTTATTCATATTTTATTAAATAATTCTTGATTTTCATTGCAAATTTGTGGCACTTAATTTATTTAAAACTATAAAAAAATAATATATCTCGGGAGATTTGAACCTCCTATCTTCTACTCCGAAGTGTTTTGCTCTTCCAACTGAGATATTTTACTGCTTATATCAATGTATTAAATTTTGGTTATAAACTGAATGAAATGTGTTACATTTGTTTTTTTATATTTAACGTGAATGTAACACATTGACATAAACAATAAAATAGCTGGACTAGAAAAAATAACACATTGACATAAACATTAAAATAGCCCGACTAGAAAAAAAAATTAGAAAAAATTCTCTGAATATCTCTGGCAATTATTCGAGCCTTACAAGGCGGCCTGAAAAGGCTTTAATGACACATGTAATGGAGTAATTATCAGGGTCTGTTTCCTGCCGTTTAATTCATTTGTAGAAATAAATAAATCACGTGACTTGTTTAACATAACTACGTATTATAGGAAAGGTTATGTATTTTTTTTATTAAAAGCATTAAATTATTTAACATTTATTAGCTATGTATTTAATATATATATATATATTAATTAATAAATATTAAATTTTACATAATAATTAAATTAAATAACATTAAGTTTGTTATTTTTATCGTATAAAATTTTCGAGAATAAACATTGAGCAATATTAATTTGGTTATTTTTGACATACATTTATATATTACATATTGGTAATCATTATCTCATTCATGTAAGTTTATAATGAATATTTTATTATAAATATCAATAAATATTCTCCACAAAGGTTGGTGTGTCATTAACTCTCTCTGCTGACGGTACCGCCGTAAACCCTAGGAAGTGCGTGCGAGCATCCCGTTCCTTCCCGTCCTTCCCCTTCCCTCCATACAGCGTATCCCGGTGTACCCGAAACCCGGCCACGTTTCGGACCGGCGAGTGTGCAGCCGTTTATATATTGTTCGGCTATGATAACCCGCGTGTTATCGTGAGTTTGTCGCGTAATAACGCGGCTGGTGCCCACTCCTTAGTTGTTGTAGTTTTCTAGTAATAAATATCTATTTTGGTAATGTTGAATTGCTGACCCTCATTAACCTGCACCCTGATCCCCAGTGTAGCGTTACAAGTTATATTTTTTATTATAATTCATGCATTTATTTCTCAATGTACCCCGTAACCTAACTTAAAACGTACAAGAAGTAAAAATTGTTAGTAGTTTTGGTGGTACTATGGACAGACACAACAAACCCCCACCACCGGACCCGGACCTTGACTTCGAGTAACCCCTGTCACTGCCAAGGTCATATTTGTTGTGCTTGGACATAGAACCACCTCTCTCTATTTATAAAATATTATGTGACATGTCATCATTATCAAATATATTATAAAAAATATTCTTTATTGATGATTACTAACACCCACATGACGTAAAATATTAAAATATTTAACAAAATAGGCCTAAAACAGTTGCAAATTCAAAAAACTCCTTGCAGAGTAAAAGTTATCAAAGAACTCCGGTAAAAAAATTTCAAACTTATACAAGAGCTACAACTTTACACAGCGAATAAGGTTTATCTATAAAAATGCAATTTCTGGCTCGATAAACCGAATTCGTTTATATAATTGCCTAAAAAATATCAGATTTTTCATTAAAAAAGTAGTAATAAAAATGTCACATTTAATTTTAAACATAAAAGGCTGTGTAACTTTATAATACATAGATACCTCAAGAAGTGTGCAAAATTTCTGGTGGCTACAACAAAAATTGTCCTGCAAGGAATGTTTTAAAGGTGTAAAAAATATTTTTTGAATTATTTAGCTTTAAAGATGGAAATACATGTCTTATTGCATTAACTGAAGATTATTTAATGCTGAAATTATGTAAGCACATAAGCTTTATAATATTAAACGTTATTTACGCATATTCTACGTAATATTTAGAACTTGTTCCCAAAATAAAAAAAAATTGATTTTTTTTAAATTTAAGACCATACTCTACCCTTAAAAGTAATTCATCTTTCTGTAAATTATCAATGACATTCTTTATAATACTACTCTTATCCACAACACGCGCCGCATATTCAATATCGCACATCATGAAATACGTATATTGAGCATTTTCTTTGTTTTGTAACGTAGATTTGACTTTAAACACAATTTCATCCAACACAACAGGTATACATTTAGTCACCTCTTAATATTTTCAAAGTTTATTCGTTTAAATACCGCGGAACGCCGATATCGCTTTTTTGTCAGCTTCTTGCTCTCCTCCCTCTGCGTATCCTCAATCAGCTCGATTGCTCGATCCAAACAGCTAATAGTAAATCGAATAATATACCCAGGGATGCTAATACTGGGGAAAATGCAAGTCTGCAAAAATCCTGACCACTGATGCGTATCGTCGGTCGAAAATCCTGACTCTCGATCGAAGTATTCTCCAGTCCTACAAGTATTACTTTGTTGTACGAATTATTTAATCCGTAGACCATCGGTAATACCTGATGACAGTGGTACTTGCGTGCAGCCATGATGTTTTTTCTCCACTTGCTTTACAACTGTCCGCTTGCGAACACTGAGACTGATCCAACCTTTCGCAAAATCGTCTTAATTTATTCTACTTTTCGGATAGTGGGGCACCAATCAAACCTCGTTCACAAATCACCAGAGTAAGCATTACTCGTTTTTCCACAAACGTAATCGTTCTAGAAATTGTTTGCAATATCGTCATTTTTTACGTTTGACGAAAAATTTTCCAAGAAACGCGTGAAACCTATTCCGCTCGCCATGTCGTATAAAAACATGATACAATAGTAGCAGCGAGCGTCCGAAAATGTGCTTTGTAAGCGGGTGCGATTCCACTTAAATTTTCTGCAACTTTATGTATGCGATTTATGTATGCAGCAATACGTGGTGGCATACCAAAACTGTCAAAGTAAAACCTCGTGCCGTCTCTCGCCACGTACACAACCACCCAATGTTCACCACGCTTCCTCCGTGGTTGCGTGTTGAAAACAATACCAGCTGGCCTTGACCATATCTGAGGTATCTCGTCCGCGGGGTACACCCCAATCGTATTGATCTTTAGTCTCCGCAGAATTTCCAGAATCTCGAACATATTCATCGCAGAGATTCAGAGGCAGGTCAAATGACCACTCCCCTTCCAAGTTGTCTCGTTTACTTAACCAACACTTTAGTCGAAATGCATTTTCAATGCGCAGCTATACTGAAAATAAGAGGGTTTCACAGTGTGCTGTAAACAATATTTTTCACTCTAATTTAAGTGCTTAAACGGTGGACAAGAGTCATCGAGTTCCAAGTTAATAGTTTC